>NJRP01000707.1:31963-46964 GCA_003063835.1 Aphaenogaster floridana | reverse complement strand
TAAACATTTTTTCGTAGTGTGCTTATTTTTCGAGTTATTTGGCTGCCTAAGTTAAAATGGGTCACCCTGTATATGATAAATTACGTCTATTTTATTTTTTATTTTTAAACCAAAAATAACTAAAAAAATATTTTATCTCATAAATTAAACATTTAAAAAAATAAAGAATATATAAAATTCAGCAATATTAATATATGTATATATTTATAAAAGAGTAATATAATAATTATATTTTTTGGGGAATTTTTGTTTAAAAATGCGCAGAAATTCATATTGAAACTTTTATTTCCTTATTATCTGTTATTCTTCTTCAAACTTTTATTTATTTATTATATATCATTTCTAAATTGTTATTTTCTTAAAATACATCTAATATGTATTATTAATATATCACCTGATAAGACGGCTTCATTCTATAATTAAACAGATGAATTTCCGGGCTGTAAAAAATTTTCTTCACATCTTTCAATGATACCTTGAGCGAACACAATTCTGTGTGATTTGCATATCTATCGTGATCATATGCAGTGATATCTAATACCCATTCCTATAAAGCAAGATAATTATTGGAAAAATAAATCAAAGATTCTCGCTCCATCACTTTTACAACGAGCAATTCTGTTTACAACAGAGTACAACAGTTCGTGTATATATTAACTATCCAATCATAGATATAAATTTTGGATTTAACATTTTATGTAATATACATATATGCAATGCGCATGTTTTTATATCCTCGCGAAATATTAATTTATATGTCGTACAATTACATTCATAGAATATATAGATTACATTAATAGAAATATTAAATTACAGTAATAATACTTTTCCGAAATATATAGTACCCTGTATGATAAAGAATTTACCTTAGTTTCCTGGGCCTTTGCATTTGCAATAACAAAAGTCTCTTTGTAGATCGGACTGGCGGTATGCCTGATGCCCCTTGTTCTAAAGCTGTGCAATTTTTGCCGCTTCCTGTGACTCCATGACTGCTTCATAATATTTAATGCAACGTAAGGTTCCAATGTGCCGTTGTATTGTTTCGGAGGAAGGCCACACAGCGCCTGTAAAGCAGACAAATACGAAATGCGTTTCATTTCCGTTGCGTGATTCTATTTTATCCAGGATATACCGAATTACTTAAATGATGGATCAGTGTGACATTTTTAATATTTGTGTTATTATTACTAAAATTTTCTTGTGACTCGTTCATGCATAAGATGCCGATAACGCACTTCAATACCGATAACAAGCTTCCCGGTGATAATATCATTGCAGGGCGGCAAATATTGCAGGCTCATTGTCAATTCGGTCGGAAACTCCTTCAACTTTTTATCATTCTTCTGCTTGTCTGGGTAAATTAAATTCTGCAATTTCCAGAAATAAATTAATTGGTAAATAGCGTGATGAAATTCTTGTTCAATTTAATTGTGCATAATTACCAATGTAGAAGAGCACTCCACATTCTTGCATTGAGCACTGGTAGAATTAAACGAGTCCCTATGAGATTCTGCGTTCTCACTAATAGTACCTACATAGCACATTATTCTTTTTTATTGTTTCACTAAAAATCAATTTCTTAATTGATGATAAACATTGATCAAGTTTTTTATCCTGTTAAAAAAATCGATAGAAAATGATAAGAACCCATACGATCTACCAAAAATCTTATTGTTTCCTAACTGTAATTATCGTTTCACTTTTTATATTCCTAATGAAATGTTATCGTTTCCTATCATTATCTGATGACAGCGGATTCAATCGTTGGAATACGATAGAATTCTAATATTAACTTATTGTTCTTTATCGCTTTGATGAAATTTATTGTAAATAAATGATTCAAACTTTATCGTAATCAATTGTGTATTCACGCTGTTAATTCCCGAATCATAACTACGATTAAAAACGATTGAATATTTCCTATCATTTTCTATCGATAAAACAGGGTAACCTTAAAAAGATTTTTTTTGTCACTTGCTACCACATTTTTCAAATCCTTTTCAAATTTAAATTTTATCAAAATTAAACTAACAAAATGGATTTACAATATTCATCACGAAGAAAACACTATTAAAAAATATTGACATTTATCTAAAAATGGATTGAAAACGAAGATTAAATGAAACTTATGAAGTGTATTGTTTGTGTGTGTATTAATTAAAAAATATATTTTTATATCACGACATTCCAATGTAATGTTTAATGTCAAACAATAAATCTATATTATTTACAAATATTGATTCATTGTCTTACATTAAACATTACATTACACATTATGTTAAACATTAATTTAAACATTACATCGACATAATTTACTCTTTATACTCATACACACACACACACAATACACACATACAAATCTAATTGTTGATATAACATAATTTTTATAAACTAGCAAGACAGTTGGTAATTGAAGAACCCAAGTAGAACAGAAAGTCATGATGACGTTAAAATGATGCTAAAATGACGCCTTTGACATCATTTTGAAGTCATGATGACCTCAAAATGATGTCAAAGGCGTCATTTTGACGTCATCATGACTTTCGTGTTCTACTTGGGAATAAGGTAAGCTGTAGTGTAATCTAAAACGTGGAAATCAAGACTCCAGAAGTTCTTCTAAAGTTTAAACTAAATAATTAAAATCGAGAACGGCCAAATACGGTCATAGCAGATCTTAGTGCTCATTAATATTTTATGTGTGATTTTTCTAGTTCTTTTAAACTATACGCCGTTACTTTCGGACTTAAAACGCAGCTCTTGAAACCAAAAAAGTAATATCACAAATGATAATGATGCTTGTTAGCATCATTGTCGGCGCGTAGTTTAAAAGAACTAGAAAAACCACACACATAAAATATTAATGAGCACTAAGATCTGCTATGACCGTATTTGGCCGTTCTCGATTTTAATTGTTTGATACATTTCGCGGTCTTGTAATTATATTGTTTAAACTAAATAGTTTAAATAAAGTTAATATAGTTTAAACTTTAGTTTTAGTTTTAGTTAAATTAAAAAATACATACCGTTGTTGTCATTTTCGTATAGACTACCGAGTCTCCAAGATCTATAGCTGACGTCATTTAATTTTAAGTTTTCCTTTTCTTGATTCTTCGTTCGCAGAGGCACGCTCTTGTCCTCTTTGCCTGCGGAAAAACATTTCAAGGATGTCGTATTCATTTCTATCTTAGCAACTTAAATATATGTGCTCTTGTCCTTTGCCAGATACGGATTTCTACTTTTCCGGTGTATTATTTGTATATTGATATATCGGCATAATATTCCAATATTCTACTTGCATAACTTTAAATATTAATTAAGCAATCATCAACAAATTTTACTATAAAGATTATAGCTTGTATGATAATTATATAATGCGGCGTGAATAAATGTTTAAATACAAATTTAATATAAAAGATTTTTTCATGTGAAAAAATGTAGAGGAGGTACAACGGATATTCCTAGCAACAATATTCGAAGGTTATTGTGCATTGTGTTAGCTAGTTGACGTGTCTAATTACGTAACGCTGTAGAGGAAACGAAAGAAACGACATTTACCCAGGTGCATATGTGTCGTGCGACGTAATACAATGGCGTAATTCACCCATATTTGTGAAGCTGTTATAAAGAAATTTAGGTCATTTAGCTATGAAAAATATCGCTGTCAGAGTAAATGCAATTGCTGACGTCCGAAGTAATTGTCACAAAGAGTGTAAGTAATTGTTTTATCCCTGTAAAGTTAGTCAAACTTTTTCAAAATTATAAAAAAGTTACTAGAGTTCGGGATGCTCCTCAGAAAATTCTAGAATTCTTAAATGGTTTTAGAATAAGTTCTATTATATTTATATAGCAAAGAAAACTCTTCTTGAAAAAATAATTTTCAACTAAAAGCGGCTAACTTTGCGTTCTTCATTAAAATTTTTAATTTTCTTTAAAATTCTTAGAAAATTTAAAATAATTCTACAGTTCTATATAAGTTTTTGAAAAAATTATATTCAAAACATCCCAAAAATAATTTTAAAAATTTTGATCTGAAAGTTAAAAATTCGCAAAAACTTTTTTAATTTTTGTTTTAACGTCTCGAATTTTAAAAATAATCGTTAATTCTAAATAGAATATCGCATATTTGAAGAATTTTCCCCATCCCTGAATACTTATAAAATTTTAAAGAAACCAAGAATTGAAAAATCGCAACTCTCCTTAAATTTTTATTCTAACGCTTAGACTATTAAAGATATCATAGTTAAAACATTTGTTAGAGGTTATCCAGAACTCTAATAATTTTTTTATAATTTTGAAAAAGTGAAGCTAACTTCACAAAAAGATAATTGTTTTGTATTATATTTGTATATTTCATGATATACGAAACACATGCACGCTCGCAGAAATGTAGAGTACGCGTACGTAACTGAAAAACATAATGAGAGAGAGAGAGAGAGAGAGAGAGAGAGAGAAGTGAAAAAAAGCGGAAAGAGAGAAGGGGGAGTGTCATGTGCTTTTATATATATATATATATATATATATATATATATATATATATATATGTATATATAAGGTGTCCCAGACCTACCACACCACCTGCTAATGACAGATTCTTGAGGTCATTTAGAGACGAAAATCTTAATATCAAAATGTTAAGATTACAATATATATAGTTTCTGAATGGGAAGCGCGCGCGCATTTAAACATGGCCAATCAGGTTGTTCAAAATTCGCATTCAGTAGGCCTATTCTGTAACTTTTAACGACAGTGTTGTTATCGTTACGTTGTCGTTGCGCAGGTATAATATATGGTAAAAAGCTGCGCAACACGACAACGTAACGATAACGACACTGTCGTTAAAAGTTACAGAATAAGGCCTCAGGTCCATTGCATAGTGAAAGTGCTCCTAAATATAAATGTTTAAGTATTAACATAATTTTTTTTTGCATAAACTGGAATTTATCTCTTTGTAATTTTTCTTAATTATTTAATTATTTAATTGTTGTGTATGCTGATAAAATAATTATTGTAGTCTCAACATTTTGGAATTAGGATTTTCGACTCTAAATGACCTCAGGATTCTGCCATTAGCAGGTGGTGTGGTAGGTCTAGGACACCCTGTATATATATACCAAGTACTTTGCACTGTGGACAACTCTACGATTATCCTTGATTGGCGCCACATTTAACGATACTAATTCTATTTTTAGACTTCAACATTGCTACTGAACTAGGGAACCCTACTGCTTGCAAATAATTAATATACTTAATACTAGGAGAGTTAATTAAAGCAGTTAATAATCTTACTTTGTTTCCTGAAGCATTCATAGGCGATGCAACCGGGCATGAGGAAGCAAATGAACAGGAGCAACGCAATCAGGATGATTCCTACTCCTGTTGCAATTACAATTAATGGGCCCCACGGGCCAAACAAATCTTCGCCCGACATTCACTGAAATTCACTGGAATTCGAATTCAAAGTTACTTGCATCAGTGCAGTTACAAGTAAATGTAACAGCAACGTAATATAACATATATAGAGATGGCTGATAGTTTGAGCGAAAAATCCTTGCGTAACACAGACATGCATGTTTTAATTAGTTTATAATAAAAGTGCTTAATATTTAATTAATGTTTTATCCCGATACATTTGAAGATCATTAAGTAATGTCATGTGTGTAACAAGAAAATGTTCGCAATGGAAATTGTATGGAGTCAAACATTACTCACGTTAAAACACTCACGACGAAACACTCACGTCTCATATTCGTTGCCACATTTGTCGATTGTCTCTTATGACATAGAGACATGAAAAAAATAAACCGCTTTAGTGTACACACACCAGCACACCGAATAAGAAACACTTGTGTCACCAATAATTCTCGACTACGTCCGAACAAAGCTGGCGAAGCGAATGATAACACTCGATGATAAGAAAACTCCGTCGAAACATATTAGAATATCTATTCACATTTCATTTTCACTGAACAACTGATCAGAAAAGTAACGATTAGAAGCAGCGTACAGAGTGTTCCGAGATGACTGTATTTTTTTAGCGAAAATGTCGAAAGAGAGATCATTATTTATTGCAAATTTTCCATTATTTTGTATCATATATTTTTTTGTAATTAACATTTAAAAAATTTAAGAGAGATTATATTTAGTTTTTCCGTTGAATTCATTTTAAGTTTAACTTTGCTTAGAAATGACGCAGTATTATAGCACCTTGGATTTTTATTACGCACGTCAAGGATTTACTACGTAGACTAGTTTCACAAAAATAAAACGCAGCAGAATAATAAGTTTTATGCGCGGAAACGAAGTCACGGTGCCAGGATCAGCGATAACGTCTGCAACTACAATACAACTGAGACTGTTGAAGCATAAGCTTAATAACAAGTACATACATTCGTGCACCGTTCTGCGTATCTCATATTACATGTCTCACATTATATATGCGCAAACGTCAATGTCGATAACGACTAATGTTAGTATATTGGGCATTATCTGGAATATTTAACGACATGATCCGTGAAATTGATCACATCTGCTTTTTAAAAATACGTCGGTACGAGTATCACAACTACGGATTAAATTGTTGACCTTGTACTCCTAGATCTTTCTCGTATCAAGTGTAATCTTGCATCCATAATATTCATTAAAAACAAGTCCTCAATTTTCAAACATTACTTACGAACATTAACTATGATGGATGATATCTGGATTCGATTGTCGATTACTTTCTGCGAGTATCTGCACGATACTCGCTTGATCATGTTGCAATTCCATAATGACAATAAATGAACTCGCGTTTCGCGTTTGTTATATTCGCGTGCGCGAATTCGCAACCGCACTCGATTCGATAGCCGACTAATCGATTAAATGTTCCATTTTGCCTCGTAAGCACAAATGTGACGGACCTGTACGTGGCCGTTTGCGTCCCCAGTCCAGTGAACAAATGGTAAAATGCGTGTATGACGTCGAAACGACGATAGGCGTTCCCCTTAGGAAGTTCTACGCCTCTATCTTGCCGATAGTTCGCGAGTAGGTGAGTAATACTTACGCTGCATTGGCTGCTTCGATTAGAGACTTACGACTATACATTTGCAATTTTAATATCAAGAATTCAGTAGACAATTACTAAATTCTTTTTATTTTCTGTAAAAATAATTATGAAAAGTAACAATAAAAAATATCAATCAAACATAAAATAAAATACAAGAATTTGTTTGCATTTTAATGCAATTTGCGAAAAAGATTATATTATATTAAATAACTTCAAGATGTGTTCTACTTCATGTTTCAATTCAAAATAAACATTTTTTTACTGATTTTTTTAGGAAAATAAAAGATTTAAAATTGTCGTTAAAATATTATGTTTTAATTTAATTTGTATATATACGTCTGCCAATAATTTGAGAGGATTGTAAAGCTATGTAGCAACATTTGTATACTAATGTTTCCACTTGTATGAAACAGTTCCAATATTTTCGACAATATAATTTAACAATTATTTTTAATAGTTTTTAAAAATAATTGTTAAAAATCAATGCATAAAATCTTCAAGCACGATAGCTTTTAGTTTTCAAATTATATATAAAATAGAATATATATAATCGAAAATAAGATACATACTTTTGTGATGGAAATAAGGATGGAAAAAATTATATTTTATATTTATATAGAAATATATCCGTCATTTTAAAATTAAATTATAAATTTTATATTAAATGTTATTCAATCTCATATAATTTAACTTAATTTAACTTAATTTTTGTTATTCTCCTGTAATATATTGAATTATTAACCCTCAGTACCCACACTGGGTTAGCGTAACCCGGCCGATTTTCAAAGTTGCGGCATTTTTTCCGATCCTTTTTTACTTATTGCAAAATATCTTTTGTGTTATGACTTTCTTGACTTTCTCACCCGAATATTCTTTTTTTCAGTCTTTAAACTATCAATTTTTAAAAAATGAATTAAAAAATCGATGCATTTCAACCCGAGATACAAGCAAAAAAACACAGGTTAGGAATACCCGAGTATGGGTAGATCGACAGGGATTTTTTTGAAGTGTGGGTACTGAGGGTTAATAATACTAAATTAACTGATTAATTATTAATTTGACACCAATGTTTACATTCCAACTACACACGTGTACACATACGCGCGCGCGCGCGCGCCCACACACACACACACACACACACACACACACACACACACACACACGCACGCACACATATACAATTCTATTTTCATATTATTTTAAATCACTCGAAATAACATAAGTAGCCACGTTAGCGATATTTGGTTCTTATCATCACTTCTAACGTTTATATATATAAAATATATTCGAAAACATTTTATCATATCACTAAAGTTGTATCAACATCTCTCAAGTGATAATTAATAATATCGTGATTTAATATTAACATTAACATATAACATTTATTATATTCTAATAAAGCCATATGTGCACGCCTATGCATTGCCAAATCGTGTATAGCTTACAAGAAGGATTAAAGTGGGAATGCGTGCATGAGCGTGTGTGTATGAGGAAACCACGTGCTGTCTCTATCGCTGATAACGTATAAGACGACATGAATATGCGCATATGTAATAAGCGTACATTTTGTAACGGAACACCTAATTGTCGAAGAATATACATATACAGGATGATTCGTATAAGATAACCAACGTAATTACTAGCAAAATTTGAAGACATATGAAAAAATAATTTTTACAAAGATGTAATTCAGCGCAGAGGGGGGCATCATACAGTGAAAACAATTACTTTATAGATGGAGGCATTAAAGACATTTCAAGGTCAACTTTATTTTCAATGGAATGCTGTAATTTTTAATGTTTAAATGTTCAAAAGTTTGACTTTGTATTCGATGACGAAAATAAATATTATGTGCCAAATGGTCCAATGCTCCTCTTAGCAGCTCCAATAGAATATTTTCAAATGTTTCTGTAATTCAAACAATCATTTTATTACAAGTCGGAGATTCACGGTACACAGTGCCTTTAATGTACCTTCGTAAAAAATAACACTGTCCGTCAAAATTTGACCTTCTTTTGCAATACGAGTGTGAATAGTTATTTCCGATGTATTTTTGCCTGCTGAACACGAATCCGTAGCCCAAAATTTGCTATCACGTCATAATTTTGAGAAAAATGGCATCGAAGAAGCCAAAAACAATGTTTTTGAGGTTTTTATAATGTTATAGCATTGGCAGTAAATTTTTTTTACCACGCGAAAGTATGAACTTTTAGCTTTAAAATGTATTTTGTTTTGTTTTGATATGCTTTTTCGTTTTCGAGATATAGCAATTTGAAAATAGCAGCAACACTGTCGTTATACAGAATTTTAGCTATTATATAAGATATCTCGAAAACGAAAAATTATACCGAAATAAAACAAAATCCATCTTAATGCTAAAAGTAGATATTTTCGCGGCATTAACGAAATTTAGAAAAAAACATTACTGTCAGCTTCAATGTCATAAAAATCCTCAAAAACGTCGTTTTTTGCCTCTTTGACACCATTTTTCTCAAAATTGTGAAGTTATAGCCAAATTTTGACAACGAATTCGTCAGAAGGCAAAATGCATCAGAAATGATTATTTATATTTGTATTGCAAAAAAGTCAAATTTTTTGTCGGACAGTATTGCATGGGAAAAAAGAGCTATTTTCAAACTGCAATATCTCGAAAACGAAAAATTATACTGACACGAAACAAAATGCATTTTAAAACTAAAAATTCATACTTTTGCGTGGCATAAATAAAATTTAGAAATAGAATTTGCTGCCGATGCTATAACGTCATAAATACACTCAGAAGTGTCGTTTTTTGCCTCTTTGACGCCATTTTTCTCAAAATTGTGATGTGATAGCCAATTCTGGGCTATGGATTCGTGTTCAGCAGGCAAAAATACATCGGAATTGACTATTCACACTTGTGCAAAATGGTGTTAGACAGTGTAATCTAAGAGTATAAGATAGATGAACAAAGGAGACATGTTACAGATCCTTTACGTTCACACACACGCACGCACGCACGCACGCACGCACGCACACACGCACGCACACACACGCACACACACACACACACACACACACACGCACACACACACACACACACACACACACACAGTCTACCGATTTCTGATACAATAAAATCTTTGATGGCCTTGTAGAATGAATTAGTACTCCGTCCTGTTAAAACCACATTTGTCCTCGAGTAAGTAAATTCACATCTTCTAACAATATTGGTAGACATTGTTTTTAAGGGGGTAAATTATACTATTTAGTATTTCTTCGAAAAAAAAGTAAGATTATGCAGCCATTAAGAATACTACACATCAAACGTTTACATTTCAAACATGATTGATTATCAATTTGCTGCATTCAATGTGGATTCTTTTGTAATCAATAATAATTATATTAATAATGCGTATTTGATTTATATAACCATAGCTCTTAAAAATTGTTTTATCGGAAAAGCAGAACAGTATGAAAAATCTGTGGATTTTATTCTAACATGTGGGAGAAGTGCAGTTACAAAAATCTATTCTATTTTGTCCCGCATGAAGTACTTATACTATATAAGATTTATCTATCATGATAACATGATTGTTCGAATTACTGAAGCACTTGAAAACATTCTATTTGAGATTATTCGAGTTTAGTAGATCATTTGACACATACAGGGTGTCCCTAAAGTCTGACCCAGTCCCCTGGATCTTGGAAACGGCTTTAGATATAGAAAAACGTCAGACAAAAGTTGTAGGATATTAAGGGGGACATCTAATGATGGACACATGTTTTTTTTAGGTGGAGGTGTTCCTGAGATTTTAAGGTGACCTTTGTTTTTTTAAATGGAATCATATGATTTTCTTTATATAATTTATTTCCTCCAATTATTTGACATATAAAAGTATTAAGGTAAAGTTATCAAAAAATTAACAGTTTACGACATATTTTATATTTTATTCTGATATATTTTGACATGAAATATAAAGTATCTTGTAAACTTTTTTTGATAACTGTACCTTAATACTTTTATGCGTGGGATTAATAGTGGGATGAATCAATTGATGTGAGGAAAACACATGGTTGCTTTTAAAAAAAGTATGTAACTGCACATTAAAAATTGCATTTTTTTTAAAGCAACCATGTGTTTTCCTCATATCAATTGATTCATCCCACTATATAAATATAAAAAATAAATAAATATTAAATAAATATTAAAAAATTTTTTTATACGCGGAAGAATAAAAGAACTTTATAAAACTTTTAAATAGCTCGAATATTAGATAACAACTTCTTTGTAGTTAGTACAAATTCTTTTTTTTAATAATCATTGAGTTTTACCTTTTCAAGAATAAAACAGCATAATATAACAAAAATATATATTTATTGTATATTTTATTCTAATTATTTAATTGCATAATTGTGAGTTAAACAATCTTAACAATTTTATTTTAAAAAGTAACAACTAACAAATAATAAAAGAAATCGCTAACTCACTAGGTTCTATGTTTGCTAAGTCTATGTTCACTAAATCTTTATGTTTGCTCTATATGCCCTATAAAGCGAGATATTATCATTAAGCAATGCAAGGTATGAATCAGCAAATTTACAATTAAAAAATACCATCATTGTCATTTTTATATGAACAAAAAGGCAGAGGCGTATCTACGGAAAATAGCTCTTATAGCAAACACTGAAATTGTGCCCCTGTCCAAACATATATATGACACATCTTTTAACTTACCATAATACAGCAGAAAAATATAAGTCAAGCTTTTTAATCTTTTTAAATTTAAGTAGC
Source organism: Aphaenogaster floridana (assembly GCA_003063835.1). Classification (NCBI taxonomy): domain Eukaryota; kingdom Metazoa; phylum Arthropoda; class Insecta; order Hymenoptera; family Formicidae; genus Aphaenogaster; species Aphaenogaster floridana. The sequence continues at coordinate 35,145 of NJRP01000707.1, read as the reverse complement.
AACTTGTTAGACTGCTGTTTTAGCTTTTATATGCATTAATGTCTACCGTGCTTGAGGAAGGACGTTGGGTCGTACCAAGTTAATAAAAATTGCGCCCCCAGGGCATGTGCCATATCTTAGATACACCTCTGCGAAAAGATGAAAACAATACTTTTTTAATTTCTGACATATGACATTGCGCTAATGATCTTCATAGTTGATCTTAACAATAAAAAATATGAACACGAACGATAACACACAGATAAGATTAAAATAATAAATTTATATATTGAAAATATATTATATGTATATTGTATATATAAAATATATTATATTTATAAAAAATTATTTTCTATTTTATATATATTCAATCTTATTCTCAATATTTAATATTCAATTTTATTGTTTTTTTATTTTTTGTCGGTTTGTTTTAAATAATGTTACACAAAGAAGTAGAAAAAAAAACGGAAGAATCATTTAAGTTAAATATTTCATACAATTTATTTATATACTTTACATTAATATCTTATATTAATATTGACATATTAACATTACTAATTTTAATAATAATAAATAATAATTTTCTTCGGAATATTCAACGCCATATTTGGATATAAATTACAACATTTTTTAAATCGTACTGTTTTTTTATGATTGCCTGCAGGTTCGAGAAATAATTGTAAAAAGTTTTCATACACTAATTGAGAGGACAAATAAATTTTGTAAATAAACTTTTATTCAATCCAGTATAACAGAAATTGTAATAAAACATTATGGTATTTAGGATAATAATAAGACATAAAAAATATACATAATAAAATTTGAAAATCTGTTGTCGGTATAATGTTGTTACAATCCTCTTTTAGTTTTTATAAACGGATACGGGAAAGCAAATGAATTGCATTGCGTTCCGTTATTGCGACATACGCTAATCTGTGTTTATCTCCACTACCACCGAAGTAGAAAGTTTTCTTTTTATTACATGACGTCGAATCGAGTGAGCGTATATAATTCAGTTTCCCGTTTTCCGGTGCAATTTTCTAATAACGACTATTTAAAGCGTACCCGTAACTCGCATGATACATCGTGAACCGGCATCCTTGACTTGCCGTTTGTTGATCATAGATCAGTGGCACGAGGCCGTCCAGTGACTATTCATCACGATCGCATCAGTCCTATTCAAATTATGATGGTATATGAAACCCGCATGATGGCAAACGTGACGAAGATGGCACAAAGTGAAAACTGTGCACAAGAAAAAGAGAGTTCAACCAAGAGCCAATATCGACACTTGGTTTGGCCGCTAGTGACCTCGATTCTGCCGCCAATCCTTTCACTTCAAAAGCGTTTCAACGAGCACTCTTTCTCGCACCGGCTTAATACCAAAGACACACGTATTTTGTTAAAGATACCTCAGTTCACTCGTAGAACGCCGATTAGTGAGTCGTTGCCCGTCTCCGATGCTCCTAGATTTCACTTTCATGTAAGTTTGAGGACGGATGCATGTCCATCGTAGTCATGTTTTCCACATCGCGACGGATTCTCTTCGCTTATTCAACACAGTTATTAAGTGGTGTTAATTGAGAAAGCAGCTATACAAAATGAGAATAGTGCGGAAATAATGTAATATAAGTATATAGTACGGAAATGGAATGCGTAATATGGAAAATCGATAAATAACAATTTAATGTGGAAATATATACGTCTGCGTTTTCTTGAAAGAACGTTAGATGTTGCATCTTATAATCTCACTCTTAGATTTCACTTTCGCCCAATTCTAACTGAGTTCAGTAAAGTTAGCAGATTTATTAACGTAAGAAACATAAGACATACGAGTGTAAATGTAAATACATAGTGATAATTTACAATTTGAACTTAGGATTAAAATATCGTTAATGCATCGGAATTTGACAAATGCCGAATTTTCCTACTAATATTTTAAAACTTGAATTGGAATGATTAATTCGAATTCTGGCTTAATAACTTCTATTTGATTAAGCAAGAAGATTTTCAAAGTATAATATTAGCCTAAGAGACTGCTATTTAAATATCGTTTTCTAAAAAATATATATATCTTTATTTTCTTAAGTGTAATAAAAGTTTGTTTCATAAAAAAGATTTTTTCAATTTTATCTTATTCTTATTTTACATTCTTCAAAAGTTTAGGATTAAAATCAAGATTTTTCTAAGCAATAATTAGAAAAATTAAGATAAAATTAAATAATAAACTAATGTTAACTTATAATTAGACGATGAAAAGATCGTATCCTGAGAATTAATTTTTGTTCCTCGTGTTCACAATTATAGAACAGCTATGGAAACTAAATCATGTTGAATATATAAATAATCCGTGTGCAATACAGAGATTTCCTTTTCAAAATGATCGTGAAAATTTGGCGGTTGCTGCTTTTGTTAATTTTCTATAATCGTAAGTATTATTTGCTTCATATATAACAGCTTTTGAACAAATATAATTATGAGAAATGCCATATTCGGTCGCGGCAGTTTTTGGTGTCAAATAATAATTATTTTTCTGAATATTCCTGCTCATGCGAACTGCGCGCCGCATATTCGTCGGTCTTGAAACACAGTCCTTACGTGAAGCCGGAATAATTAATTCACATATTAAATTGACGAGCAATTTAATAATTTTTTATGCTCACTAGCATCTGTAAGATCCCTCCATCCCCCCATTCCCCGAAAAAAACTGTAAAGAACTTATTGTGAAAAATAACACCTCAACCAGGATTTAAACCTGGATGTCCCATCAATCCGTGCGGGCGTCCTATCAATTCGACCATCGAGGCATGTGGTGATATTTCTCGCAATAACAAATAAGTATATGTTGGTTTTTCGCAATAAGTTCTTTACAGTTTTTTCGAGGAATGGAGGAATGGGGGGATCTTATAAATGCTAGTGAGCATCAAAAATTATTAAATTGCTCGTCAATTTAATATGTGAATTAATTATTCCGGCTTCATGTAAGGACTGTGTTTCAAGAGCGACGAATATGCGGCGCGCAGTTCGCATGAGCAGGAATATTCACAAAAATAATTATTATTAGGCACCAAGAACCGCCGCGACTGAATATGGCATTTCTCATATTTATATTTGTTTAATATCATCGGTCATATTCTTAATACTATTTGTTTAACATCTTTTGCTCTCTCTCTCTCTCTCTCTCTCTCTCTCTCTCTCTCTCT
>NJRP01000707.1:2880-13830 GCA_003063835.1 Aphaenogaster floridana | reverse complement strand
AACTTACTTTTTATCTTTGTCCAATTTTTAGAACTAAAAAAAGATAAGAAGTAAGTTGAACGCATACAGTTAATCTACGTTGGTGGAAATTGATATTAGATTTAATTGTAAAACAAGAATGAATTTAATGATTTAGAATAATTGTACGGATGAGATACGGCTGCTATTAATTCAACTAACCTTGGATTAACAAATGCATAGAATACAAATGAACACAACAGACTATACTGCGTCAGACCATCTATTGCGTCAGGTCTTCAAAAAATTCTATGTGCTAACACAGCACGTAAAGACGTATGCTTAGCGGCGTCCCGAGACGAACTTATTCTAACTCACCTTTTTGGTATAAACCCAAATAGCACAGGTGATCGTTATGAATTCGTAAAGGATTCACTTTTTAAAATTCTTTATGAATTAGCGTAATCTGTTTAAAATGAACTCAAAAAGAATTCCTTTCCAATAGTATTTTTATAGAGTACGAAAAGAATTCCTTTTGCATCTGGAAAAGAGCTCAGAATTGATGACACAAAAATGAATTCTTTTTGAACCCTTAAGAGTGTTTTTAGAACAGAAATGGGATGGAAAAGGAATTTATTTCATGATTCAAAAATCTAAAAAGAATTCCTTTTGAATTCTCTTTGCTATCTGGGAAATACAAATGGCGAATGATACTTCTATCCCCACTACTAACGATACACTATTGCTGTTCATGGAGCTCGCATTCGCTAGCGCTATTTTAGCTCCGTGAACGGAGTTGGTAGCGTTAGCGTTGGTAGCGCGGTAGCGAACTCCCCGAACGCACTCCATATATACCAAAAATTTCAAATAGATATAAACACATCACCAAAGACCTAGAAATTAAACTCTCCTACTTCAGTATAAATATCAGTAATTATGTTTTTACAATGTTTGAAAGAAAAATATATAAACATCTTTTTATTTCTAATATTTTTATTTGCTTAACTTTTTGTCGGTTCTAAAACCCAGAACAATTAATATTATAGATTACAAAAAATAATTATACTCAATAATCAAGAGACACGGTAGTGTCTCGCGCTAAGTATACGAGCAGCGCCGAACGCGACTTATACGACTTGACACGCGTTGACGAAGTCGTTGAGTTTCGCGGCGAGTTTGACAGCTAATTTGTTTCATAGTGATATGTACAAGCGTGAATGATTACGATTCGTGAATGATATCGTTTCGTGAAGTTCGTTTTGCATTTGTGAATTTAGTGTACATACCCAGTAACCAAACTGTCTGCTGTGTATGCCAGCAGATTGGCAGCAGATTCAATCAGAAAAATGCAACAGATCCGGTATCTATGTCCGCATTAAGCTCGTGTTTTGCCAACAGATCTTGCTAACAAAATCTAACAGCAGATTTGCAGCAGAAATCGAACAGAATCTGTCGAACGCATATTCTGTCTGCCAATCAACAAATATGTCAAGATCTGCTTGATTGCTGCCATCAATCTGCTATCGTATTTTATTGGATAAACTTTGCTATATTTCTGCCATCATTCTACCAACAGCATTGTATATGTCAAGTCCTGTATCAAATCTGTAGTCTTTTTGCCGACAAAATTTGTAGCAGGTACTTTGCAAAATCTGTTCTCAACAGACTTGACTAACTGGGTACATCTTGCAGGAAATATAAAGGTAAAAAGATTAGTATTGTAAAGGAAAATAGGTTATCCAGTAAATATCAATAAAATTAATAGTGTATTTATGTATGTGCGAAGTGTATTTATCTCATATATTCTCTCTCTCTCTTTCTCTCTCTCTCTCCTCCTCCCGCTCTTTTTCTCTAAAAAAAGATATGATATCCGTACAAAATAACCTTTTCACAAAAGATAAAAAAACGGCGCCAAGTACACACGCGCTCCGTACATAAAATTTGATATCAAAGGTAGCACCAACTTGTGCAGTTGTCAGTAAAATCGAATATTTATTTATTCATCTCTATACTATTTTTTCTACTGATGTGTGTACTTGATGTCTTTTCTTTACCTTTTTTTGAAAACATAATTTTTAAATAATGGTAATAAAGCGCGACGTATCTATTTAAGTCTTCATGTGAGAGTAAAACTTCTTCCATTAGAAAAATATTTTATATTGAGCTCCAAAGTATTATGATTTAAAAATCGAATAACTTTAAATTTTACAGAATATGACTAGCTCATATCGCAATTACATACAACGTAAAATGACTCTAAATATTTTTTTAGTTTTTGTATATTTTTTTAAAGAAACAAAAATAGTTCTGTTTTAAAGTATTTAAAAAATTAATTAATTAAAGAAATAAATTATCTTTTAGAAAATTAATTTAACAATGTAATTAAATGACAATATTTTGTAGGCATATCTCACTCCGAGGAACTGTGCTAATTGTAAGATATTTTTGAATTTACAAAATGTGGATACTACTATTATTCCTCTTACGAAGTCCAACAGAGTTGCTACAGAAATACAAAAAAATATTCCCTGACTTTTCTTAAGGATGTTCAGGCATTACGATTAAAATGATGAAAACTCGCTAAAACTAATTGGATTCTATAGATTTCATCATTTAAAAAATTCTATTAAAGTTTGAGGCTGTTTAGGAAGCTTGTTGCTGAGAAAATTAAATAATAAGATTACACGTAGTCTTATGGAAAATGGGGGAAAAATTATTATATCTCAGTAAAAAATGATTTTAAAAATATGAAATTTTGCAAGCAGAACGATTAAGACTACATAATTGTCTATATCAATTTTTAGCTTAATTATAGAAGACTCGTTCTTTTTACTTAATAATGTTTATGTTTAATGTTATGTTTATATTTATATTTATATGTTTATTGTCCCGACTCACTTACATACGCTCAAATACAGGTAAGAAGATTTAGTATTATACTATCAAATGCCATGCAATGTTGCCAAAAATGCGAAAAATGATTTAACTCTTGAAACTGATTGTACATAAAGTACTTAACTTTTAACAGGGAAAAAGTACCTGTACCGCCTTAATTTTCGCGGTCACTTTTTTAAGAGATTTCCTGACTGAAAGGAACGCTAAATAAAAATCAAAACTGAACTATAGGAAGCGATTTTGTTTTTGTTTTGCATATTGCTTATTGAAGTTTAGTCACATATCACTAAGATATCATATTTTTGCTTACCTTTTTAATTAGAGATTTTCTATCTTGACACTACATGATTTCGAATTTTTAGCGATATCTATAGGCTGTATGCAAAAGATAAAATATTCCTCTAAAATCTAAATTGCAGTAAACCCGTTCAAAAAAATGCATGAATTCGGGAACACTGTAAACATTTTGTATGATTTTTTACAATCTTCCAATGTGGGATTTGCAAAAAGCCATTAACAGATATTATAGTTTTTCCTTTTAATTATTACAATGATGACCTTTTGCAAATCGCGTACTGCAAGATTGTAAAAAGTCATATATAATATTTGCAGCGTTTCCATAAACAATTTTTAAAAAATTTTGTTTAACAGTTTAAATATAGTTAAATAGTATTTAAAAAAGTAATTAATCAATTTAGAATTAGTAATACAGTAATTTAACAAGAAGATGACAAGAAGAAGTCGCGAAGTGAGGGTCACTATATAGAACTTTGGTTTGTAGGTGATCCTTCCCTCTCTGAGTTACACTGATAAAATATTATCTCTGTAGATACGCAATAGTTTTCGAGACATTAAAAATTAAAAAATTTTGTGTACTTATAAGCTTTGCGAAAAATACTGATTTTTGAAGTCCAGCACAGCGACGCAGTTCACATAGAGCAAATATTATTTTAAAAATTGCAAGAAAAGAGGGAAAAAGAATGTGACCGAAACTTGAACCCCACCCAGCCGGCTGATAGACAACATATTAAAATCGCTATGTAGCTACAGATATTTCTTCATTGCATTCAAAAGAAAATCATCTACAATAAGTCCCATCCAACGTCAATGGTATCTACTTTGCGACTTTTCTTTGTTAATAAATTTCCTGATTTTTCCCAGTTTTCATGATTTTCTCTGACTATTTTTTAATTCCATGATTTTTCCCGATTTTCACGGTTTCCAACCTGTAACAACCTTGTTCAGGATCGATTTTGATTAGCGGAAATGTTGAGATTAATAATTTTCAAGTTATAACTTGTTAAGAACAAGTCATTCACAAATTAAGCTTAAAAAGTGATAGTAAATCATATAACACTATTTGTTACTGAATTTTAAATAACTTTAACTGAATATTAATTTGAGAATCTTTTGCTAAAATCAACTATAAAATCGTAGCGTAAATAAAATTGGAAAAAATAATAAAACATATTGTTATGTATATTAAATATTGCGTGATTTTCATGTATAATATGGCGTACATATATTGCTTCTCCACAATACGCACAGTTGCAGTTTATCCAATTATTTTTTATGTTATATGACATATGTACGCAACTCCTTTAAATTTAAAAACAGTTTCAATTAATTGTTTATTAGAATTTTCTTCGTTGAATTAAATTTTAAAAACTTCACGTCAAAATTTTTCTTGAAATAACTTTCATTTTTATTCTCAGTTAATATTTTTTTTAGAGAAAAATTCATTCCAAATTTAATAGAGCTTTACCATCTTTTCTTTATGTAAGGCACATTACAAATTACATAATTTTTTTAAAAAGCAAGTATGTGTTTTCTTTACACCAATTGATTCATTTCATTATATTCTGTACACGATTATCATCATTAAGGTATGATTATCAAAAAACAAACAATTTATAAGATATTTTATATTTCAAATATCAAAATATATTAGAATAAAATATAAAATATTTTGCAAACTATTGATTTTTTTGATAACTTTATACCTTAATACTTTTATATACCAAATAATTAAAAGAGAGGGAATTATATTATATAAAGAAAATCATATAATATTCCACTTAAAAAACTGGTGATAACCTTCATACGACTTTGTCACTTACACTTATTAAGGTCAAATTAACATTCTATCTTTTTCCTCTCTTCGAAAGAAACAACTTTTATTTAAAATATTTTTTGCTATAACACGTACTTTCAGAGATAATAGCTTGTAACACTTTAAATGCTGTGCCACCCTGTATATTGTATATGAGATAAACGTGAAAAAAAAAACAAATTCAGAACATCATCTAACACTGGGGCAACTAACTTCCATAGTACAATCCTGAGGATGATACATCGCTTTGATCAAGCCAAACATGTTGAAACACAATGCGCATGCGTCTCTCACACGAAGCCATCACTCCTGGTCGCTCCTTTGCTGCTCACTGCTGCTGTACATTCCTGTGGAAAATTCGGGCACGTTGTCGATCGATCACTTCGTGAATCATCCGATCGGAGGGAATAGGTCGGAGGAAACGCGAGTCACGTATTGTAATGCGAAGTTCGCGGGAGAGACCTTTATGAAACATTGTGCAATCGATCGAAATTCGACAAGGTTTATTATTAACTTAAATCTCGCTAATCAGACGTGCGTGAGATTACGAGTGATAATCAGTCGATGAGTGCGAGTGACGTTTGTGACTAGTGTATACAGGCAGTATCGATTTACGTACCGCGTTATTTAGTCAAAGACAAAACTACCTTCGCAGCTGGCGAAAAACGATCTTCCGTGTTGTGTCACGCATTTCATCTCGCTCATGTTTCGCGGTGCATTGTGCATTTCGGGAACGGCGAACATTCCAAATCTGTATAGTGACTGCGTTGCGTTCTCCATATAAAAATTTTCCGTTATCGAGGCGTTCGCCGTGAATCACCTATCGATTTGACCTTTCGGTTGATCGAACGAAACAAATAAGATCGTCGTTTCGCTCGAGCGACAATTTCGCCGGATAACGCAAGAGGATAAAGCGAAGACGTGCACACGGAATACATTCATATAAAATTTTTTTTCCGCCCGTTTGTCTTTAAACATCACGATGGATTACAAGGTACCTCGCTTACAAGATCCTTATCTGCAAGCGATTCAAAAGATACCAGGCAATACCGCCGGTGAGAAGTTGAAGTGGATTGGAACATTTCCGCAGAGCAGAAATTTTGAACAATTACCAGCAGAATTGATGACATTATGGCGCGTGGAATTTGCCATCAAGGAGAAGAAGCACGAGTATATAACGATGGCGCTTAAGTGCGAAGACTCGATGATAATAAATCGAGCTTTTAAAGCCTCCTGGTTCTTCGATGGCAGCCACAAGAAGACCGTCGACGTCGCGTACTTCTGCGATCATCTCTTCCCTTATGTTTCCTTAAACACAAGGACGCGTATTATACTTACACTTGCACATCGATTGTCCGGTAAGGATCCAGTTTTCGCGCAGCAGATGTTCACGACAGTGGCATCTCTTTACGGCTATCAAACCGCTTACCCGTTGATTATAGCTTGCGATGAGGCTTTTGCTTATAAAACGATCGTGGAGAAAAAACTCGTGCTACCTGTAGAAATTGTTCAAAAGATCTTCCTTAAGAATCCGGATTTAGTAGTGCGTTTTCTCAAATTATTGAAGCCCTGTGAACTAAACACGACTGAGCGCACTCCTTTCGCGATCGGCATCGATAGATATAAATCTTTCTTGCCCAAATTAATAAAAAAACGATTGGAAGCTTTCGTGGAAATATGCGAGATACATGAGACTCATCCACCGAATATTATTTTGAGCAACACGTGTGCCGAAATATTCCTGAAAAAAGGTATGCAACATCTAATAAGAAAACCGCTTCTATACATCCGCATTTTACCACCCAAAATGATCTACGAGGATTTAATGAAGAGCATATTTCCAAGTCTGTTGCCCGCAGAAATTTCTTTTTTCGACACAGATAGCATGCTCGATTACTTAAAGTATTACCCATGTGATAAAAAATACGAGCTGCTCCGTGAATCGTATAAGAACAAATACAATGTTGATCTTCTCGACAAAATAAAAAACGTGACACCTGCCTTATTACGTTTATTACCTGCCGAGGAACGGATCAAGCAAGCTAGAATTAAAATCGAGAAGAAGAACTTAAAGGAAATTGATGATGAGGATATGATGGAATACGAAACAGCTTGGATTTGTTATTTATCTGTTAACGAAGCCATACCGGCTCTCAAGGAAAAAATAAATAAAACTTCAGGTGAAACAGATAGACTTGGTCTCCTTTTGCAAATGATTTACGTTTGTAAGATTAATGAGGATAACGATGAATTGTCCAATACTTTAACGTACTTTTTAAATAGACATAAAAACGAAAACTCTTGGCTATTCGAACGAATGTTCGATCATCTTTTGCAAATATATGATGTACCTCATTTAAGCGAAAAGCAAATTTCCCTTGTACTGGATATTGTCCGATTGTTTTGTGTAAAAAATGTGTTCGTACCGGAAAACATACTCTTGGCTATAATACATTTCAAACTTATGCATAATATGCCAATTGAGGAGCTGATCGATATGTTTCTAGAAGATCGATGGTACATAAATTTCAACATACTCCAAGAATATCCACAGTATGAGAGACAATGCCTTGTAACTTTCGCAAATCTCATTCAGAAAAAATCTTTTAAAGATCTCATTAAAAAAAGAAACATGTATTGCCAGTTTGTTGCAGCAATGTACAATTTCAACGACAGATGTAAAAAGTGTCGCATCAAGATAGAAGAAATGACAATTAAAAATTATCCTTGGTTAATAGATGATATTCTCAAAACGATAAGTTCCGAAGAAGATTCCTGGCAGGTGAAAGATATATTACAAAAGAATGAACCAGAATTGTATCGCAGTTGGTTCCCTTTAGAGAATATTGCGAATGTGACGTCAGGCGCGGCGCTCGCTCTACTGAAACGAGATTTTCAAGATATACTGGACAATTGGGAAAAGTACTTAGCAGACTGCATGAAGAACTGCCATTGCAAACACGTGCAACACTTTGTCAGGGTCACGCGTTGGTATAAAGATCTTCCTATTAAATTTGCCGAACGTTGCATGGATTGTGTGTACGAAAAACATAAAAGTACAGATGAAATATCGTCTAGCGTGACTATCCTGGCAATTCTATTTCATGGTGATGTGGTGACAAAGCTAATCGATTCTCTCTTACCTGCGGAAACAACAGTAGATACTAATCATCCGAACGCCAAGGATAACTATAAGATCGTACGAAATTTGCCATTAAGTATGAGACTTTCCAATCCGCCAGTACCTCTCGATCTTGTAATCAGATTGTGCGAAGGGGATTACTTGTCAATAGCTCTGATGACATTAATGAACGTAAGTAGACGAACTTATTTACCAAAAGTAATATCAACTGCGCAAAAGTTGATGAGTATGCGCGTGAGTGTGCGAAAGCATGGGATTAGGCTAATGTACTTAGTAGCTTCCGATCGCGAGCTTACAGATTTCCTTTGGATAAAGTGGGAGACAGAGAGTCATCATACAATACGACAAGTTTTGTTCAAAGCATTCCAGCAATTCTTTTTTACAAAGCCAAGTTCCGAAACGTGGTCTCTATATTGCTTCTCTATGTCAACTATGAGTCTCAAAGACGAAGCGCTACTTTCAGAAATAAAGCTGTTTTCCGAGGTTCCCAATGAATACGTTGCAAAATATCTCGAATTATGGCTCAAAACGATAGACGATCTTCAAGGAATGGGATTGGATGTCCAGAAGATAAACAAATACATTACCAATTGCTTGGCAGCACTTACTACATCAGTTTTCAACTTTCTATCCGAAGAATTCGCCGAAAATATACTTCAAAGATTTTTATTCCACATCAATACTGATGTATCCACGGCAGCAAGATACTTTACGATATCGTACATCTTATCAGAAGATAAGGATAAACATGCAGCACGTGTCAAAGTATTCGCTGATGTCTTTCATAACGCAGTGACAACTAATTGGAATGTGCCCCATCCTAAAAAATTACGCTTTTATCCGGTCAACAAAGCTGTGCGTTTATTCATGGATGATTTCGTCGTTAGCTATGTCGAAAAGTTTTGCTTCAACAAGTCTATTAATCCGCAAGTTATCGATGATATGCAAATGATATTTTCATCTATCTTGTTGCCTAGACAGGACGCGAGGTCTTATTTGCTATTAATGTACGCGAAGAAATTGCAAGAATGCATGTCAACTAAGGAATCTCTTGGCCTGAGACTCGGTCAACAGTTGCACGAATTAATCGAGATCTTCTCATCGCTATTAGTCTCGTTTATGGCTCAGGTTCTCGAGTACTTTCTAAGCCGTGTATATAAATCCGACTTGGAAGGAGTCAAGCTTAATGTCATAGAAGGACTCATTGAGGCTGGAAATACGGATTCCTGTTTTATGGCTGCAACAATGTTACCGTCGACGATCCAGACGAAATACGTGGCAAGATACGACCAACTCATTGAAAAGTTCCGAAGAATGGAGGAGCCTGCTATCATGACTGTTTTATACAATCATTTAAACGAAACGGACTTGAAAACTATTGATTAAACGAATTGAAGAAATGAAATGCCATGATAAGTGACCCAGTAAGCAAACTGTCTGCAGATTGGCAGCAGATTTGATCAGAAAAATGTAACAGATCCGGTATTATCTGTGTCCGCATTAAGCTCGTTTTGCCGGCAGGTCTTGCTAACAAAAGCTAACAGCAGATTTGCAGCAGAAACCGAACAGAATCTGTCGAATGCAAATTCTGTTGTATTTCTGCTGCCAATCTGAGTCAAATTGTGTAACAAATATGTCAAGATCTGCTTGATTGCTGCCATCAATCTGCTATCATATTTTATTGGACAAACTTTGCTATATATCTGCTATCATTCTACCAGCAGCATTGTATATGTAAGGTCCTGTGTCAAATCAGTAGTTTTTTTACCGATAAAATTTGTAGCAGGCACTTTGCAAAATCTGTTCTCGACAGACTTGGCTAACTGGGTGAGTTTTATACGCATATCCTCTGCGATAATATTTTACTACGATAAATATTAACGCCTTGTTATTGTATAATTGGTGATTGAATTGTAGTACATACTTTTATATATGTTAAACTATTACTTTATGCGCAAGTTTTTTTTAATAGAATAGTTATTGTATTCTTATTAAAATATCTATCTATTTCGGGAGATACACGCCTAAAGTTTTTCTTTCTTTTTCAGCAAACTATTAATTTAAAATGTTTCTTAAAGAAATAAATGCATATTATAAGAGTTGTTTGTTCGACTTATATGAGATAGATCAAATAAAGATAGGCATATTTCTAGATTTTTAAGTAATTACATACGAGCAAAAGAACAATGTGAGTTATATATTACATGTTTTTTAAATAGTTTAAATAAATATGATGTTGCACAGCGTACATCCATTTGCCTTAATTATATAGTATTTAACATGCATCAATACATTATTATCAGTACGTTTTTAAAGCAATCGAGTAAATAATGGATGCATTCTTTGCAGCGCATGATGATATTTTTCAAATAAATAATTCTCTAATATCTTCCCTGAGAAACCTTTTTTTAAGTTATACGGTTTAGAGATTTTGAAAGCAATAATTAATGTAATAGTTTTTTTACTAAAAAATGTGCAATCTTGAAACTTTTAAACTCATTTCGAATAATTCAAACGTACGTTATTTATGTGTCTCTATGTTAGCGTCGACAAAAATAATACCGTCGAATGACGAGCCAGAATACTATATACACATATCCGTTGATATACCCTATGATCGGAAAGTACCGGGAATTTTAAATTTAAAAGTACCGTGCATGCGGGAACCGGTTTATTTTTTTTTCTTATGTTGGTACAACCTTAAGACGCACATCTGTCAGGTTTTAGTGCCATCCGATCATTAGTGTCTGCCTGGTAGGCCGACGAAGGGATGGCCTTTAGTTCCCTCGTCGCATTCTCTTTGATCTCCTCGATCGACTGAAATCTCTTTCCACGAAGTGGC
>NJRP01000706.1:11395-23866 GCA_003063835.1 Aphaenogaster floridana | reverse complement strand
GTAATCTTATGTTAAAATCTACATAAACATTAGTTCCCTTCATTTGTATTTTATTTTATATAACAGAGACATTGTAGTAATGTTCGATTTTACTGGTAAAAGCACTTAAATATTGAATATGTAGAGACTGATCACAGAAACGTGAAATATTTAAATTGTTCACTATTTGTTGACGGCGTTAGTGGCCTTCAGTTTTGCACACGAAGTATGTATGTAAACAGCAACATTACATACCAACTATTTTAGACTTCTGCATCATTATTTGATACTCGATATTCGTTAGTAACCCACGGTTTTCGAGACATACCACATGTCAAGCTAATTCTGTTTAGTGCGTATTATATTTAAAAATATGACGAAGAAACGTGAAATTACTAATGAAGAACGTGCTGTGATAGTGGCATTAGGTCAGGAAGGATATTCGATACGAGCAATAGCTCGTTGGTGGTAAAATTTTGTTGGTGGTCAAATACTTTTGACCGGTAGTGTATATATGACGGGGCCCACACAATATATAACTTTAGCGTTCCTTGCTGCTCGTCGGGGAGAGTCTACATAGAAAACTTCAGGAGTTTTACTTCTGTCGCGTGTGCTCGCCACATACCCTATTTTTCGTTGCGTGACGCGTGACGCGTGACGCATCAGCCGGTTTTACTCTACCGCCGATTTTGATGAAACGCGCCTAAAGAAGTTTCCCTTAAAAAATTTTTTTTCTGCTTGCCCGTTTGCGTTATAAATATAGATTGCCCGGATAAGGATATTAAAACTGCCTTATATAATTTGAAATTTGCAGCAGAATTTGCGGCAGAATAGTGTAATTATATGTATCGTGCAATATTAAAATTCTTTTTAAAGTTAAGCTTGTCAGTTAAAAATATGAAAGAAAATAATGAAACATATTTATTATTATTATACTATTTTACACATTAGAATTTCTTATAGTGTATAGACACAAATACACAGTAATTATATTAGATTTTATTGCAATTATTTGCGCTAGTTTTGGATATCTGATATATAGACACAAGTACAATAATTATTTCAAATTTTATTGACAACTATAAGTTGGAGCTAGTTTTTTATATCAAATCTTTTGTACTTGGGGCGCCGTCTTTTTACCTTTTGTAAAAAGTTATTATAATGGACAATATGCTTAAGGAAAATAATGCATTAATAATAAGATAATGCATTACCACACTAAGGATAAAATCCAGCTTGGTGCTCCATGTTCCACGATCTGGAAGTGGTTTACTCTTGTTGGTCGTCAAACAAGACAGATTTAACGTTGTTCTGCCGTTGTCAGTGTTTTCTGAATCAGCTACCTCAGGATCCCGCGATGCCTCTGTCATGTTTGTGGGCTTTCGTGATGGGCCCACTCAGTGTTTTCTCGATGTTCTATGCTCGTGTACGTACTCCAGCTGATTTTCGACAAGTATCGTCTCAAATGCGAAGATGATAACAATACATAACACAGTATCTGCTAACCAAATTTCACAAGTTGCTTACTCAAAGATATAATGTAAAACGAATCTCGAATAAACAACTATAATAGACACATATTGCATGAAAAAGATTCAAAGAATCCACTTTAAATCCGTGAATGCAAATAGAAGCTTTTTCCAAACAAACGCATTTCTTTTTCTTTTTAGTTTTAAATTATGGAAGATCAATACAAATTTTTGCAATTTGTTGGAAGGTGCTAAATAATTGTAACATGTAAAATATTAGGGTAACTCCGGTATATACGTCGCACCTAAGGGGAAAACTATATATATATATATATATATATATATAAATTTTACAAATACTATTTATTATGTTTAAGGCAAATGAATTATACGAATAAAAACTTTACATTGTCTACTACTATAAAAAGAATTAGAAATGTTTATTCTTTGTATTTAATAAAAAAAACTTTTAGAAACCCTTCCATTTTTGCCATATATTCCATAGGGGTGGGATATATGACCATTTATGGGTGGGATATACGCCTTATAAAAAATTTACAATATTTATAAATAAGGCAATAAAATAATACAATACCTTATAAAATGTGTATAAAAAGTTTATTAAGGTATAAGAATGAAAAACAAATACACACAAAAAATAATCTTACATGTTTCGTAATAATTCTTGCACAACATGTTTCAAAGTTTTCGTATGAAGTACACATGTGCTAATTATGTTATAATGTTCTAATAATGTGTATTATTCTTCTCTAATACTTCGAGCGAATTATAGAACTGAAAGATTTTTAAAAAATTATAGACTATTATAGACGAACGATAGAAATGCATTAAAGATATATCCAAAAAAAGAAGGAAAAAGAATACATAGGAGATCCGTTCCTTTTATTTTCTAAAAAAATTGAAAAATAAAATTTTTGCATTTATATTTTAATATAATAATAAACTTTATTCATATTAATATCAAACTTTATTTATACGCAAAATAGCTGAATTAATTTTTAACTTTAATTAAATTTATTTGACAATATTTTATTTTTCAACTTTAGTGCTTTTTAACTTTTCCTTCTTAGGTTTTTTTACTCTTTTTCCTTCTTTTTTTGAAAGTTTTCCCACTACAGAGCGTCTGTACTACGGCATAAATCCCGCACGCTAAAAATGTCGTATATCCCAAACATATGGAATATACAAGATGTCAAGCTAAACAAAGAATACAAGAGTTATGTACTTATATTTTGCTGTATTCCATCCTTTACTATCCCTTCACATTTATGTATCATGAAATAACCATTAAGCCTTTTACATTCCCTACAGTAATCATTTTACGTAGGTCGTAATACATGATCGCGCTACTTACTACATTGAGAAATCGATTTAACTCACGATGGTTTCGTTAATATTAACAGTAAAGAACTGAAATTACAACACAATACTAATATGGCATAAAGGCACATAACAGAGTGGTTGTGAGCAAATTACCTTCACTCCTTCTATTATTTCTGACTTCTGCAGTGTAAATCCCCGCGCGGTGTAAATACCGGAGTTACCTTATATTAGTTTTTAGATGCAATATATCGAAGTTCTCATCCTTTTTTATTTTAAAAAGTTTTGACCAAATTTTTGTTCTTTGTGAGCTACGGATGTTCCTTTGGCTTCTGTCATCCAGAAAATCTGCGGAAAACGATTAGGTTTTTGGGTCGAAGATAAATGCTTCTGGATACCGAAAAACAGTAAAAAACCCACTGATAATAGTGAGCATTAAAACGGACTAGAGAGCAACCGGCTAAAAGTATGCGTTTTTCTGTTGAATAATTAAGTTGTACTAGCATTGTGTCTTAACAATTGTCGAATGTTAAAGGACTCAAATTAATAGATAACTAAAGAACTCTCGAAAAGATCAAATAATAAAATATAAGGGCAATTCTCGAGCCGTTTTCAACAGAAAGAAAAAGTATTTCTGTTGAGAATGGCTCGAAAATGAGTCAAAACGTTTGGATTTAATTTTCTTTTGTAACTCATTTTAATAATATCTAATATAATATATTGTATATGCTAATTTGTGCGTACCGACTACAGCGTTTGACTCTCATTTGCCATTATATTTTATTATTAAAGGGTCAGTTTGAGTCACATGTGTTAAGGTATTTAAATAAAATTTGGAATTGTGCGGAAATCGTTAATTAATAATGTGAGTCAAATATATTTTATGATTGATTATAATGCATACGTGTAAATAAACATTTACGATACGTACACATATTAATAAAGTTTACTGATATGTATGTGCATATTAGTAAAGATAAATAAAAATAAATAAAGCTATCGGAAATAAATATTGTATAGTAATACTAATGTTTAAATATTTTAAGAAAATGTAATCTAATTCAAATTAATTCAACGTATATTTATAAAAATTTCTCTGTCATTATCTGTGTAATATCATATGATTTTATCTATGTATTTTTATATAAAATTATTATTTGCAATAAAGAAAATTCAAAGAAATAATTGCGACAATTATTATTGCCAATGTTTACCTGAAATTGTTTTAAAGAATTAAGAAATCTTTAATTATGTTAATATTAATTTTACATGTACCTCTGCAAAATGTATTTAAAGTTAAATAAAAAAATCGATGTTGATACCTGAAAAATATTAATTTCTTTGAAAGATTGTCTATAAATTCCTTTCTCAATTACTGTTTTCGATTGCGTTTCTTAAATTGATGCTAAAAGCATATTTTCAAAATTATTTCCAGCAATTTGCATTTATCGGACACCTTCCTGCAAACTGACAACAAGTCACAGTAAGATATTTGATTTAATTTCGGTCAATCAGATTTGAATGAAACAAAAATTTCACTGGAAATTAACGGAGACTTGTGGAGGATCCTGCAAGAAGAGTAGCAAGGTATTCTCCGAGGTAGGTAGAAGAAGGAGGGTGGCCATTGCGGCCCGTTAAATACGAATGTCCGGCAGGGGGTCCGTATAATAAATATCGCAATGTGGTACGTGTTTCCTTGCTCCTCTCTTCCCATCACCGCCTCCCATCTCGGCTCCCTCTTCCTCTTCCACGCTCATAAAAAACAGCTATATTCTAATTAGCTGAGGATGTGTCGTTTCGCGTGTCGTTGCGAACGACGCACCGGGATTTTCGCTGTTGTCATCCGTCACGAATCTCATCTCGACGGAAAGCCAAAGTATCGTGAATTTTCTTTCTGCTCGAAATTTTACGAACGTATTTCCAGGAAGTACAGACACAAATCGGCAAAAAAATCTTGAGCACGTGGCATCAGACTTGACAGTTTCAAATATCATAAAGCACGTGCCTTTGAAATACTATACTTGACAATCAAATTGCTTAAGCCACGTGACATCAAGATGTCAGATTTAAAATCTTGATCTAAGCCAAGCATTAATTTAGACAATATTTATGCTCACATTTATACATAAGTTACGTTAAATATGATAATTTACTTTAATTTATCAGTTGCATTAAACTAATCCACTTTAATTACGCTAACGCCGCTCAACAAATCATCATTTGATTGTTATTTTTTGTTATTCTTCACGCACGTACATATTGCTTTATCAAATATGGTTTTTATATAAAGACTGAAGAATAACATTCTATAAATCAAATCAATTGTTGTTTATTAGTCACTAGTCTATTAATTGTGCGGCAAATTTGTTGTCATTCCTACTTAAACTTAACATCTTCGTTGATTGCCAAGCGATCTACGAACCTTACTAAATCTGGCAATAGAACCTCATGTGAAAGTCTCCGGCCTCGGAGATAGCCGCGAGTGAACTGCTGTGAAACAGCTCGGTGTCACCTCAACGTCGACGAGCGGAATGAGTTTGATTTGTTTTTACACACTGCACTTCCTGAACACTCTTGATGGACGCGCGAGATGTAGTTTCGCGCTCGTCGCTGGACTAGTCGTATCGATCTCGATGACGAAAATCTTCGGTAATCGATGGAACTTCCGGTTGACCAAATTGTTTAACCGATCTTCAGTTCTCTGTGACGAATGACCCAACCTTAATCTCGAAATCGAAACTGATCTGCCGATCGCGAAATTTCAACTACTCCGGAACCACCGATCTCAGGAAATGATTTTGAGATACGATCGACGCGAGTCGCGAGTCGTGTTTGCCTGCCGTAGATGTGCAGGATATACTTAGGGAACACGACACGAGTACTACGGGAATAGAGAGAAGAGTAACTCTCTACGTTGCGAGCACGAGTGTCACCCGCGGGATACTGTGTAATCGGTCTGCGATCGGTCCAGTCTCGGGTCTTCCGTGCGCGCCGCGTAAGCCGGCAGTGACTGAAACCGTCATACAGGAAGAAAATCCGGGGGTTCCCCCTTTTTCCTTTCTCCCCGCTCGTGATCTAGCGCGCCCTTACGCTCTCCGCAGCCCCCGTTGATGTTTGCGGGATGTTATCTCCCGATACGCTGAAGAATGAGAGAGAAAGAGCGAATGAGAGGAAGGGACAGAAGGTGATAGAGGAGAAGAAAGAGGGTCACGCCAAGATCGCAACAGTACATCATCATCAAGTTGACATTTATCTACCTTCCTATCTCTGTAACCCTCTCCCTCTCGCTCCTTCCGCATGCTCGCAATTGCATTTTTCTCTTGCTTTGCTAAATTTCGCTTTCCTGCTTTCTGCAAAGACTTACATCTTATGAATTTTCTTATGGATACCAGCTCACCTCATTTCGTCCGAAACTTCTTGCGTACGTGCATGCGTTTTCTTCTTCGTAGTTTTAATCGTATCAATAGAATGCATTATGCAGCACTTTTCGGATTCGAAATTAATCCAAAATGATATTGTTGTAAAAATTTAAGGATAGAGTTTTTCAACAAGAGCACACTCTACGTCGAAATTTGATCATCCATGTCTTCCTTCAATACAAAATACAGAATAATAGTGATTGCATTTCTGAGAAACAGTTAATTATTATTTCGAACATAAGAAAAATAAAATTACAATGTCTGAAACGAATTCTTATTTATAATAAAACGAATAATAATAACTTCAATAATCAGTGACGTTGTTGCTGATATATGAATTAAAACAAACTGTATCTTTAACAGGAAGACAAAAGAAATTTTAAAAAAGTTTAAACACACACACACATTTTTACTTTTATTATTTATTTACAGAATCAAATATTAAGAAATAGACGAAATGTCATTATATTTTGTACTTAATTTAGAGCGTTGCAAATATTTTTCTTAGTCATTGCAATAACGTAATTTGGATTTATTTTAAAAAATTATATTTACTCAATAGCGCTTTAAGTAATATTTCGAAAAGATTAAAGTTCTAGTCAAAATAAAATGATCCATTCAAAAATTATCTTAAATTTAAAATAATATAACGAAGACGTCTTAAAAAAATTTTTCGAATATCACTATTTGTGGCAAGCTGACAAGAATTCTACTTCATTTAAGTAACTAAATCCCTTTTTTCGATGCCACGTGTGGCATAATAGTTACATCTTTCAAGACTCCTCTCAATTACAGACGCGTCTGTGTCGCGATCCTCCATTATCACTTCTCCCGGATAATCCTCATTTAACGGCCGCTAAATATATTTGCTAAGGAGTAGATGAGATCATTGCTTGATATTCTTGGACTATTCTTGCTCCATTTTGCATTTCAATTCCCAGAACGATTATTAAAGTGGAATAATGTTGAATACGAACTTTATTTATCCGACAGAAAAAAATAACAAAATTAATCCCTTATTTTCCCCTATTGAGCTTTTTATTTTTGAAAAAATACTCAAAAATCTAATAATATTATCTGAAAGGTAAAGTATTACATTAATAATATTTTTCCTTTTCGAAATATTAAATTGATATATTTATTATATGTAGATGAATATTAAATTAATGAATATATTGGTCGTGTATTTTAGCAGCATTAATTGCATAATTATTCACAGAAATAATATGTTTCCAAATAAATAAAATTAACTAGCTCGTTATATACAAAGCTATTAAGAAGGAAAGCGGCCAAATACGAGCAAAAATAGGATAAAAACAATAAAAATGTTTTATTGAATAGTTAAATAAATAGTTAAAAACATTTCTCGACTAATACTAATGAGGGGACCTTCAGGCTAACGAAATTTTGTTTTTTTTAATACTTACTGTACTTGAAGGTCATCACCCGGACATCAAATTCTTAAAGCAGTAAGGCGTGCTATTCAGAAAAACTCGAGAAAATCGACTTTGAAGAATTCCGAGCTCGTTATGTACACAGAATTACAACTTTAATGTAAAAGGAGGAGGGTCCATAAGGCCGGTTTTCGGCTCTCTCTGAATTTTATTCTAAAGTATCAGAAACGTTGTATTATTGTAAGTACTATTGAAAACAGATGATTTTATCCTTAACGGACATACACTTTTTGAGAAAAAAATTATTTACCCATGTCGATGAGATCACCAATATCTTTGTACAGAAAAATCGCATCGAGGTGATTTTGTGTTTGTTTGACCCTCTGCTTTTGTGCTTGTTTGACCCCTCATCGAAAAAAATTTATATTAGTACAATTTTCAGTACAACAAGTATCTAATTCGCGTGTGAAACAATATTCGAGTGGTGTTACATAATGACCTGGATGAATATATAGAAAGCTTTATTTAGAAAGAACGTGCTTGATAAAATTTCTGAATCTAGGAGCCCGAAATTGGAAGAAAGAAAATGACCGTAATTTTAAGAAGTTATCTCGCTGTCAAATATTAAAATTTTGATCCGTTATTATAGTATCAGTAATAAATCGAACAAATTGCTTATATAATCCGAAAAATCCTACATCCAAAGGCTGAATAATACTAGTACCTATAATGTTTAGGGATGAGATGTCTTTCAATAGTTTTACCTTGAGAGAGTGTTCTATGAATAATATTTTCATCTTTATTGGAAGACCATAATTACAGTCATTTTCTATCTTCCAATTTCATGCTCCTAGATGCAAAAATTTTATCAAGCACGCTTCTTTTAAACCAAGCTTTCTATCTTTTCATCTAGGTCATTATGTAACATCACTCGAATATTGTTTCACACCCAAATTAGATACTTATACTGAAAATTGTACTAATTGTACTATTAGTTTTTTCCGATGTGCTCATTGCACATATATATTCTGCTTTAATCATTCAATAGTCAATCTTCATATTTGTATTTAATTGCCCTCATTTTTTTAATAAAATCCCAGTTAGCAAAATGTTAGCAATTTGTCTACAAATTGCTAGCAAATTCGATCAAAATATTTAGCAAATTGGTATGAACTGTGTTCGCATTAAGTTTAGCCGACAAAGCTTGCTGACATAATGTGAGAACAAATTCTCAGAAAAATCCGAGCAAAGCTTGCTGACAATACCGTCAATGCCGGCAATTGCCGTCAATTTGCTGTCAAGTTGTCAGCAGGCTTTGCACAGTTTTTGACGACAATTTGTTCTTAACAGATTTTGTTACATATTTGCCACCAATTTGCTGACATCATTGAATATTACAAAATTTGCATCAATTTGGTGTCTTTTTGTCGACAAAATTTGTAGCCAGCATTTGACAAAATTTGTTTGACAGATTTGTCTGACTGCGATGTTACACAAAGTCACGTTTTGTGCGTTTGTGTTACTTTTCATACAAAAATTTCTATGTCCTGTATCTCCCTAACCTATGGGATTTTCGACGAGATATTTTACATGTTTTCATCCTTGGCGATGATGAACATTTGTGCCAAGTTTGGCCAAAATCCGAGTGGGATAAAAAAGACACTTTCCTTGTGAGAGGTTACATATCTTTGTCGCGCGCAAAAAATGGGCTATATTTGGGAATTTTTGTTTCAATAAATAATATAGTAATGAATGCAAGTTTTATTTATTTTATTCGTTATATATTTAAGTGCATGTATATAAAAAATTATTAAGTTTTATTAAAAATTGTAATTTTTATGGGAAGTTGCGTATACTAGTGCATGATTCCAGTGTCTGCACGATAACTCAGCGAGTTTTTAATTTTTTTGGATAAAATTTTAACAAAAATATTCTTCATAACATTCTCTACGAATTGTCGGGGGGAATTTTTTAATTTATAAAAATTCACGAAATTAGGTAACTCAAAAAAAAAGTTACAATTTTGCCTCAAAATTTGTCAACTTTTTGTGTTATAAAAAAACAAGGTGGAAAATCGGAAAAAGCTCCCGACAGTTCGTATAGAATATTTTGAAGAATATTTTCGTAAAATTTCATCCAAAAAATATTAAAAACTCGCTGAGTTATCGTGCAGACACTGGAATCATGCACTGGTGCACGCAACTTTCCATAAAAATTATAATGTTTTATAAAACTTAATAATTTTTTATACGCGTACACTGAAATATATAACGAATTACATAAGAAGAAACCTGCATTGCTTATTATGTTATTTACTAAGAAAAAAATTCCTGAAAATAACCCATTTTTTTGCGCGCGACAAAGGTATGTAACCCCTTAATCCAAATTAGGCGCAATATAAAAACAGAACTCTGTGTATTTATTTTGCAATTACGGCAGAAAATTTTTTCCATTAACGTCACATTATTGATCTCGTCTAATTGACATGCGACCACATACATGGATGGCATATATGATCTCGTAAAAGATTAAAAATCTTCGACTTTGGGGGTGGGGGAGAGAGAGAGAGAGAGAGAGAGAGAGAGAGAGAGAGAGAGAGAGAGAGAGAGAGAGAGAGACTCATTGTAACACCTTTATTGTTCAAACCCAATTTGACTATTCATTAACGCATAATTTCCTCTATAGAATCGCGCCGAAAATCTTTCACAGATGAAAGTTTATAGGCATCTCGACATTATCTTGCACACACAATAATTTAAAAAATGCAATCACACGATTTTGCTTATATACGAGATGGTATTTATGATTCCAAAAATCAAACACTGAGATTTAAAATAAGAATATATGTTACATGTATATCGGTCACTTATTTATTTATTAATACAAAAATAAGAAATCTTTATAGAAAACGAAATTTTTCAATGAAACTCTATTTTCATTCTTCTGTATAGCTGAATAAATTAAATCTGCCGGTACATGAAATACTAATAAATGATATTTTCTTTATTTTCAGAAAAAAGCAAAATTGTTATTGTTATACAAAAACTTGCATAATCAAATTGCGTCACAATCGAATTGTAACACTTGTTTTCTGTCGTTTCACACGTAGAGGAATTATATGATACATCAAAATAATTATTATATCGCTCTTTTCACAAATCCTCTCCAAAAAATAAATAACATGTGATTAATGCATTTTGTCTAATGGTTCAAATAATACATATATAAAATTTCAATAAATATATAATGTCGTTTTATTCAAAACGAAGTCACGTGAGATCGAGAGTGATGTGAGTTGCAAACGGATTAAGATAGATAAACTGTTTGTACTTTGTAGCTTTGTATTATGTTACACTTTTTGTATTTAAAATGAAGTAGTAGTATATAATTAGACGTTAGAGAAAATAAAGGAAATGTGAAAAATATATAAAGTTCAGCCGCAAAGAATAAACCTAAGGTTTGTCCTTTTTTCTTCTTTTTTCTAATATTTAATCATACGTCCTGTTTTAAATGCAGGAACTATGACATAGCGTAACTAAAAAGAACAGATCTGTAATCGAGTTTCTCTTGAACCAACTCAGCTTTTCCTAAGTTTTTTAATTTCAGCATCAGAACATATGGTTGGTCTATTGTTTCGTCAACTTTTTTTACTTTTTAATTTTATAGATTTGATCAGTTTGGCTTATGAGAGGTTTAATTAATGCCAAAATATTGGCGCGCAGGAAAAACAGCGAACGCGCGTTTCGGCGACGCTTGCCGCATTTTTCCGTCGCCGTCGTCACCGTTACCGCGGCCGATTTCCGAACGTTTTCGATGAAACGAAATGGCGATAAAGTAGGTGAGCAAGACTAGGAAGCTGGTATATCCGGAGGGTTCACGTGACACCGATCAGTCCCCGCATCCGTTCTGGGTACAGTCCGTTGTATAGGTCATGAGGAGAGACCCGGATTGATAATGCAGAACTGTAAAACTCGCGCTTGTCAGCGCTCCGTGCAGAGCTTTTTCATCTCGTAACGTCGAAATCGCGATTCACAAATTTTGCGATCAATTCCGATCGAACTTATTTTTATCTTCCTCGCCTCTTTTTCCATCCGTGTCCACTTAGGCTTTCAGAGTCAATTCCTAATCTGTACGAAGTTACGCAATGCGACGATTGAGTAAATTCGCTCGCGTTGCTCTAGATTTAATTCCTTATGTCATTTTGGTCTTTTCATGCTTGCTCCAAAACGTAATATTTCGAAAAATAACAATATGTTTTGTATGTCACGCAGCATAATTGCTTGATGGCATTAGACATCGCAGAGGGGAACATCCCAAATGACGAGAGGATGTGCGGGAAGTGGCGCGGGAACCACGCCGCTTACCATCTTGCTGCTCAGAATTTTCACGGATACCACGTGTCGATTTGTTGAAAATCGCGATTCGAAGCGTCGAGCCACAAGAGTCAAACATGTTTCGGGAAGTGTGTTGTATTAAAAAAAAAGAATAAGTTGAAATAAGTTTATAGGAGTTTATTCTGGACACTTATTATTTGCGATTCTTGATCGGAATTGCAAGTTTTCGATTCATAAGGGTTCAATAATCACGATTCTGTTCGGATTATTATGGAGCTTGTCCAAATATGAACGGAATTAACTTTCCACGCGTGTCGCTACCCCTACAAGCACGAAATATTGCTGAAATATTGCAGAAATATTGCAATATTTTTATATATTACAAATATTGCAGAAATATTTCAGTAATATTGGAATTGTAATATTATGTAGGAAATGTTGCAGAATATTATTACAATATAATTTTGAAATGATTTATTTCTAATATTTCAAAAATATTCCAGAAATATTTCTTTATTATTGTATTTTCCCAAAC
>NJRP01000705.1:72189-84597 GCA_003063835.1 Aphaenogaster floridana | reverse complement strand
CCAGGCGCAGGTCGGGGTCCGGCAAGCTGCGGCAAGCGCCTGGCTCCTGATTGGTCACCGCATGCGTTTGCCGGAGCTCACCGCATATATGGAGTTTTAGCATTAATATACCGTGTGTGGCAGGATATTTCTTACAGAACTTGAAGGGTAGCGTGGTTGACCGATGTGACTTCGTGAGAACACGATAGAAGTGTTTAGAAACATTGCTTACGAATACTAAATTTTATTCTTTAATTGCTATTCTTTATAATTTATCCAAGTTCGAAAACTATGAACAATGGCTTCTTCCACCGATGTTGCTACAGTACGTATTATTATTTCATAAATAAAATATGAATGCGTTTCAAACAATACCTAACAATGTAAACAATGTGAAATAATATCTAGATTTAAATATAAATATTACTTGTATTAAACATAATCTAAGGCCCTGCGCACAAGGGAGGAATATTAAATATTAGGAATAGGAATTAAAATTTTAGAATCAGTTTTCTCAATGAATATTGAACGTAAGGCACTGTGCACAATGGATATTAATAAGATATGACATAAATGTGTTATACGAGACACAACATAACTTAAGTTATTATTTATCTATAGTGTTCATTGAGGAAACTAATTCTAAAACTCTAATTCCTATTTCTAATATCTAATATTCCTCCATTGTGCGCAGAGCCTTAGGCGTGCATTAATTACCAAAGTAAAATTTATGCTTGTGTTATATTAACGTTCGTGTGTTTGTTAAAAATTGACGAATTAGAAAAGTACCTCGTGTCGAAAAAGAAATAATGATTTATACCTTTATGCTTTTATATGATTATAACATATCTTTTATACTTATATTTTTATGTATTTTTTATATTTTTAGTTATATCTTTATTGTATTACATCCATTAATTTTTAGATCAGAGCACAGAGATATTTAAATGAGCCATTGGTAGAACGATGCAGAGATCTATCTGTATTGATAGATGAATCGAGCACCACTGAGCTGCAGCTTGTCTTTCCTCTACTGATAGATTCCTTATTTGGAATAGTAGATAATATCGGATGGGGTCTGCACAATATTACCCTCAAGAAAAATCCACAGGAATATGAAGCACTGTGCCATTTTCTTAACCCACAAGGACCAATGTTTTCTTTATGTTATAAACTGCTCCCAGATTGTTACCTCAAGTATAACTTTCCAGTGTCATATCTTCCGGTGTGTTTAAAAATTAAATTTATGTGCTGCATATAAGTGTATCGTTTTACATTTTCTACAGCTATTATAATATATCGTAATGTTTCTCATTCCAGTCGAAAATACGCTCCATGTTGGAGGAAGCTATTATATCACCATTTTATCTTGATAAAATTAGAGATGATCAAGGGACACGCGTTCCTTCAGCTTTGTCTATGAGTATCCTTTACACAACTAAATACTATATAGTTACTATATAATATTTATATAGTAACATTTATATAGATTATTATATATTATATATTATATTATTATATTATATGACTGTTGCATATGATTTATTAACTCTAAATGTTTCTTAACGTAAGCACATATCCCTTTGAGTACTATATCTTTCATTTTGCGTATCATTTAACCAATCCCTGGTTACAACTCCAACAACAAGAAAATGTGTGGATGAATTGGGAAACGGTTTACGTTCAATTAGCGCATTGTTATCTGTACCATTTCCTTCCGAGAGATAATTCTGCGGTTTTACCAGTGATCGGGCCATATGTGAAGAAGACGCCGCCAAGAAAATTGACTCAGTCACCAGAATTCCGAAGGTACAGAAATACTTTGTGCTTATAACGAGATATAAGACCTGCAAATTTGAATGGCAAATGCACTCTATTCATACGTCTTAAATTTCAATTAGAGATTGCCAGAAACTGCAAACTATGAGACTTCTGAGAGCATCTATATTGTCATCAGGATCGATGAGTCCTGGATCAAGCGTGCCGCAACAGCAGTGCTTACCGCAAGTCTGGAGAAGCGAGACTGTAGTACAAGTTTTTCTCGATTTTTGGTTGGAGTATACAGAGGATGCGCAACTGACTTCTCAATTGAATACGTCCTACTTGTCTTCGATACCGCGACGAGTAAGTTTTCTGTCTGCAATGAAAGTATTGATATATGATACATGGAAAAACATAAATAATGCAGAATAAAAGAGAGAGAGAGAATAACTTTCATCGTTTCAAACATATTTGATTGTAACTTCTAATTTCAGCATAGTATACATTCCGGAGAGCACATACGTCTAGTAAGAGCGTTTATAAAGACGCTGCATGAGTTTACGAATAGCGCTACAGGCGACAAGAGCGCAATGGATGAATTGAAAAGGTACTGAGATAATATTTTACAGATTTCATAACTCTGTTACAATTATTCTCAACATTGTTTTTTTTTGTTTTATTTATATTTGCCAGAATAATTCTTCCTTCGGTTCAAGGAAAAATATATACGTTTTTGCGGAAAGCGATATATCATTGGCCTCTAGACAGTTCGTTTAGATTGATACTGGAAGCTTGGCTGAGCTTTATTCAACCATGGAGATATGTACCAGGAGTATCATATACTAAAGAAGGGTATGTGTGTGATATATCATCAATAATATTAAATTGTATAGTTGTTGCTAATATTTTCTCAATATTTTCAGTAAAGCAGAGGAAGAAGAAAGGGGCAAGATTCATGATCCTGGTAGATGGATCTCTTTCGTTGCTAATAATCTGCTAGCGTATACGGTTGTGTTTCAGCAGTTGCTTCCACGATTTATGAGAACTGACCTAGTAGCACCTAAGAATGCATTAATGTTATTTAGAGTTACAAAGGTACGCGTATTTTCATCAGCTAAATATACTATTTTAAAGATGTATTTGTGTATATTTTTTATCTATATTTATATAGGTATTTTCACAACCATACTTAGCAAAAATGATATGTGAAGTGGAGAATTGTATAGATGACGTAGGCTTAAGCAAAGGCCGAATAACTACGAATCAGTGGACATCGATTGTCAGGCAACAGATTCTTGAACTGGAAGGTCCGACATATCAATACGTTCCTATGTTTTCGGTAGCCATCAACTTGCAGGTATTTTTTACTCTTCTAGATTTCTGAGTGTCAATCGCTAGTTTTATTAATGAACGATTATCTTGTGTTTCAGGTCGTGTGGTTTTTGAGTAATATTAAACAAGCGCATTTAACGGCGACTAGCCTAGTTGAAGCTCTGGAAGACAGAAGGAGAGGAAAACGTTTTCTCCTTTCTCTATGGGAATTCTTTAGCTGCGAAGAATATTCCTCGGATGACATCAGCATAGAGGAACGACGACGCGTTCCCGTGCTCTTGGCCACCGCTCAACAGCAGCTGATAGATATATTTCAAGTGACTAGATTTCTTTTATGTCGATAATGTATCGCGTACCTATCGTTCTTTTGCATATCGTACACAATCACGATTGTTGCAGATACAACTTGAAGACATTCCGCAAGTTGCTATAGTGGCGGATCAAGAATATCACGATAGTATTCTGTCGACTTCTTTCTGTCATCAATCGCAGGTGCGGAAAGAAATTATTGAAATAGGTTTTTATTATAATTTTTCAAGCAATTAAAAAATGCGGTTTTTTAGTTGGAGTCCAGTTTTGACTCAAGCAGACCGGGTACTTTCGTGCCATTGCAAGAGGGCAGACAGACATGTCGATATATCGAATACATGGGCGATCCAGAGTTGCAGCCAGTGCGAACGAACGAATGCGCTTTTCTCGTTAGAAACTTTTATAAGCTGTGCTGCTATATCAATTTCAAGGTATTATTGTGTATAATCGTATTGCTGTGTGTGTGTGTGTGTGTGTGTGTGTGTGTGTGTGTGTGTGTGTGTGTGTGTGTGTGTGTGTGCGTGTGTGTGTGTTCTTCAACTCGATAACTTACGATTCATTTGCAGTATCGACACGAAATAATCGCACTGTACAACAGACGGAGCTTCCTTGGTAGTATTTGTCGGCAATTGATTGCTCCTCCTACCACGATTGTAAAGTTACCCAAACGAACGTCAAACGGATTTAGTAGTGGCTCTGAGGAACGATTGCCACCTCGATTAAGTTTACGACCTTTAGCCAATTACACTTTCCTTATGAGTATATCATTTGGTATATTGATTGCATGGCTTACCAAGTACGTAATTCCGTGATCTTTCAATGATCTGTTGGGAAATTACCTACTACAAGTCTCATATCAGATGCTTAGAATATTTTCTCTTACAGTTATGGTCCTTTCATGTTCCTGGGATTTATATTTTTGATGTGGATTATGTATGTTGTTATACGTGCAACATTGCAACACTATTTTCCATCCAGCACAAGTATTTTTAGGCCAAATACGAGTGCATCTTCTATCAGCCGATGATACCTTCGAATTTTAAGATAATGAACCATGTTGCTGTAAGTAATTTTGGATGAAATGTATTTGTGGATAATGAATAATAATTTTGGATACGTATGTATATTTGTAAGTGTATTAAACAATATAAAATGTATTGTCAGTAACATAATTGTTTGTAAACCATTATTATTTTAAGTAATTACGTTAAATAATTACATTATAAATTGTATTTACATTGCAATTATTTATAATAGGAGACCTTGAAAATGACTTTGCAAATTAATTTGTTGAACTATTTTCTAAATCGTTTATTGGAAAAGTATACATACTCATATATTTTATAATTTTATTAAAACTTATGTATTACTTTTACATTCATAAAATTTCAAAATTGGAATTATTTTTTAAATACGTAAGAAGTTATATATTTCTCTCATTGATTACTATAATAATTATCACCGGTAATATAATTGAAATTAATTAGATTTTTCCTTTCTTTGTCTCGTGAAAAGGGAAGTCTAATTATAATGTAGATTAAGTTTAATTACTTATATCCATCGCGCGATAAGCGATATGCTACGTGATATCCGTGTTGGCATATAGTCTGTAATCACCATGATACTTTAGTGCACATGCAATAACATTAACAATTATTGATTCATCGCCTCGTACGTATCAGGAATAGCAGAAGCGCGAGAACGTTCAACGCCGCGATCCACTTCTTGCTAGCGCGAGGCTTAATCAACGTGATGCGCACAACGGAAAAATGAGCTCGCGTACTCATTAGACAAATTGAATTCGGAAACTGACGCAAATCGTCGATCGATGAGGCATCGAGCAACCGCAAAGAGAATTAACTCTTATGTCAATACTGAATACCCACTTGGCACTTTAAATTAAAAACTTTTTAATTAGTTTTTATTAGTTCTTAACGAAAGTTCACCAAACGCTTTTAGATCCCCATATTTGAATTAACGTATTTCGAATAAAATTTAAATTTAAAACTTTTAAATATAAAGATTTTAAATACATATATGTAGGTTTGTTGAATACGGAATGTTTAGAATACCCATTTGAAAACCTGGGTTATAAAAAGTAGATCATGAACGAAATATAGCAAAAGAAAATTTTATATTTTATCTTTGGCTATTAACGAGTCATCTAAAGATGACTCATTACTTTCTGAAAATGCTATTAATGAGTCATCTAAAGATGACTCATTGAAAATTTTTTGATTGTATATCCGCGAGCTTAATACCCATTAGTAGCATTTCTGAAAATGCAAGTAATGAGTAATGGGTATTAGGCTTGCGGATATACAATCAAAAAATTTTTTTAATAAAAAGCCGAAAAGAGCCAAAGCCGTTATTGGGGTTAACAATGTGTTTCCTTTATTAGATGTACAATATGTACAATGTTAAAATTACAGACGTTTCGACTCCGATTTGAGCCCTCTTCAGTGTAAACGAAAATTTGATAATGAGAAAGGTAATAAAGCCAGATAAAATGAGTAAATGTAATTCATGTACTCTCCACTGTTCCAAAGTATTTAAGAAAAGATGTAAAGAAAAACAAATAATAAAGTTAGGTGAATGGAATAAACAAAGGAACTTAGAATAGCAAAACAGAGAAGGTATCAATAAAAAAGTTAAAAGGAAAATACAAAGAAATAGGAACATACAATCGAAGAGCGGTACATGAATATCGTGTCACGACGAGGATGAAAGTGTCACTTTGTTAGCCCCAATAACGGCTTTGGCTTTTTTCGGCTTTTTATTTAAATTTTTTGATTGCATTTTCAGTTTCTGAATTGATCATCTTCAAACTCCTCATCTAGCTTCGCTTTATAT
Organism: Aphaenogaster floridana; assembly: GCA_003063835.1. Taxonomy (NCBI): domain Eukaryota; kingdom Metazoa; phylum Arthropoda; class Insecta; order Hymenoptera; family Formicidae; genus Aphaenogaster; species Aphaenogaster floridana. The sequence continues at coordinate 78,363 of NJRP01000705.1, read as the reverse complement.
GAATGATTTTTAGCTATATTTGATGAGTATATCGTATAATTTATTGAAAACATTAAAAATCTTGAGGAATGTACCATTCTTATCGCAATCAGAAAATTTGTTACATGATTAAATGTGGAAATCATTTTTCATCACCGCCAGATAATTTATCTTTGATAAAGTCATCTGTTACATTAATGCTTTTAAATAAATATATATTATTTTCTGTTTCAGATAATCTAAGAAAAAAGAATATAATAATATTATTATTATATAATATAATATATCACATATCTGTTTTAAGTTATAAACAAAATAGTTTCTTTAAAAATTTTCTTCTGACAAATCCATTATTAAAGGTAATTATATTTAAATTTGCAAAAAAGTTTGCATAATTTTCGGTTTAGAAGATATTTCTACGAATTGTTTTGTGTTGTTATAATTGGCAGTGCATAAATGTTAATCTGCACATATTAATTTCAGTCAATCGCTTGTTGTATAAATTAAATCAAGTATTTTATTTAATATAATTATTATATTTAAATTAAAATTTCATATCATTAAAATTAAAATTATTAACGTAATAATTTAATGTTTAAAAAACGACCCAAATGGCAATATTTTATTAAAAAAGGCACAATGTTTCGACCAGCAAATTTCTGGTCCTTTTCAAGTGTACAACGAAGATAGAGTCACAGTGTACTAAAAAACGAGATATTTTTTGGTAAGCAAATTGAATTAGGTATTTATGTAAAACTAGAGGAAGAAATTATTATATTAACATAATCATGTTAAAAATATTTTTTTAATATAAAAAAATTGCACGAATTTTTTCGTTTAATATTTTATAACGCACTCTTGTAAACATTTTATAGTAAAATTCTGCAAAAAGGTATACCATAGAGATATTCGTATATTCGAAAATTTCAACAATTCTCGACCCCCTTTGAAGTTCATTAAATATAAATACAAATAATTAAATCTTGAAAACATAAAATTTTTCGACACATCTCGCCGTCTTTATGATAAAAACAAAAAGACTCCGAGAGGCTCAGCATTTAAAATCTCAATCTCCGCCTTCGAAACGGAAAATTAAAAAGTTAATTTCCTATTAAAAGAATATCCATCGATGCCATTCTCCCGATTAATCTTCCTCGCGTCTAACGATGTCAAATGCGATCGTGATATATTATTTCCGTTTGCAAATGTTTGTCTCCCGCCCACGCGCGCGGAGAAGCGTAATTATTATTTTAGCGGCAAAAAGGAGGAGGGCAGAGGTAGCGTGTGATGTATCAATTTATAAAGTTTCGCGTCACGCGCGGCTGTAATAAAAGTAAAGCACACCGGCGTGAGTCGTGAGCGCGATGTCGCGTGCGCGCGGCGAGCCGAGCGAGCTTTTTTAATTGGATCCTCTTAAATATCGCGCGCGCCTTCGTGACTTCGTTGCGTCTTTTTCGCGTTTGTTACTAAGATGAAAAAAAATGGCTAGTCTTTATTATCTCTGCGTAAGTAAAGCTCGCGTTACGCTCCTTGTAACGCCGGTTGCGCATTTCGTCCCCGCATCGTTAAACCCTCAGCGTGCATTTTTACGAACCGCACATAAGTCCGGCGGCGCCCACAAATTCGGGCGCGCTTGCCTTAAATAGTACGCTTGCCGTGTCAGACTACACTGAGAGAAAACGAAATAGTTCTGGCAACTATAATTTGGCAACTCTGAAATTTAAGTAGTTGCAACTAGTTTTACGAAGTAATATATATAGGAACTAAAGTAGTACTGAATACTATAGAAATATAGTCACGCTAACTACATTTGTGAACTATTAATTGATAGTGAAATAGCGACTCAACTATAATTACACAGTTATATAGACTTCATACAAGTAAGATATTATGACAACAACATTTTTCCAGTATAGACAAATATTTAGACAAATATGTAGTTTATCTAACGATTTACTATAAATGGTTAATATTATTATGTTTTTTTATAGCGAATTCGGTTGGACGCATTAGTGCGTACTGGTGCACATTAAAGCCGTCGTACACAAATTGACATAAAAATGTGTGTTTAATATAAACATAAAAGCGGGTTAAACTGCGTAATCTTTAATACACTTTATTGTGCTGTTTGGTAAAATATGTATTTTATTATACAAAATATTTGCATTTTACTTTTACACTCAGATTAGATCAGTGTACAACGGGTTTAATATGCACCAGTGCGCACTAGTGCGTCCAACCGAATTCGCTATTAGTTCTTATTTGTTGTTGTTACTGCAACTTTATAGCACATAGTTGAGGCGCTATTTGTCCACAAATTTCTAGTTGCTGATACGACTTTTTTCTCTGAGTGTACGCATTGGAGCTTGAGGATTGCGAATTAGAATTCGACCGATCAGATAATCTTAATCTTCATTCTCTTCGTTCTGATTAATTGAAAATTTTAATCTCCAATACTCGATCTTCAATCTTCAATGCGTAGTATGGGATCCGTATCAGACTATGTATTGGAGAGTGAAGATTACGAATTAAAGATTAAAATTCAACTACCAAGGTAAATTATAATTGACACAACTGGCCATTAAAAATTTTTTACAATGATTCGACCATGGATTCTGGTCCTTATCGAGTAGAATGATGTTTCGACTATGGGTTTTGGTCATTAATGCTAACAAGCATCTATAAGACAAGCATCTATAAGATCCCCCCTTTCCCCGAAAAAACTGTAAAGAAATTATTGCGAAAAATAACATCTCAACCAGGATTCGAATCTGGATCTTCCTACTATCCGTACGGGCGTCCTACCAATTCGACCATCGAGGCATGTGGCGATATTTTTCGCAATAACAAATATGTTGAATGAACGTCTTCAGATGGGACACCATTATTTAGGTCAAAGGTGTTTATTAAAACCACAGATAAAGTCTTCTCTTCGCCAGTAAATAACTAACCATCCTTGGTATAATTTACCTTGGTTATACGGAAAAAACAATAAGGTTGCCACAACCACAATAATAGTAACATTTTTACAGCCACGTCTTGTGGTTGTCACATTCACATTGATGTGAAGGCAACTATATACATTTGGTACAGCAAACATAGTAAATGTTGAGACAAACATATATAGATGCACTACACAAAACAATGTGAATGTGACAACCACAGGACGTGGCTGTACCAAATGTTACTATTATTGTGGTTGTGGCAACTTTATTGTTTTTTCCGTGTAGTTATTTACTGAAGAAGAAAAGACTTTATCTGTGGTTTTAAAATTCAACCAATCAAACAATTTTAATCTTACTTTGTTTCGTTCTAATTGGTTGAATTTTAATCTCCAACTTGCAATCTTTGATTTTCAATGCGTAGTCTGATACAGACTTAACACGAGTTTAAACCTGGGTCAGACTACACATTGGAGCTTGAGGATTGCGTTGCTTCAATAACTTATTTCCATTGCTTCGGAGCTCGTCTTTGTCATCTCATCGTCCTCGATTCCGAATCGATGCGGCAAGGCGATATCGGGGCGTATTTAGCCTGAACGCCAGTCGTTCGTGTTGGGAATCGTCGACCGTGCTCGCGCGCGTGTTAACGTCCCGGGCGTAATCAGTTTAAAGAAAATATTCTATTTTGTAGATAATATAATATTAAGATATAAATTATGCTTTTTTTATCTTAAACATTTGTAAAAGAGCATAAACTTGTTCCGTGGATCGATGTAAGAAAATTTCTTGTTGCTAATTTTAATAAAACGTAAAAATAAAATATAGGTATAAAAATTAGGCAAATGAGAGTACAGCGCGGAACTCGGTGCGCAAAGAACTTTTGCCTAATTTTTATACCTATATTTTAATTTCGAGAGTCCTTTTATATTTAACATAAAAATAAAAGAATAACAATAATTTTAATAAAATCACAATTGTGCACGGAGCATCGTTTCAACTCTCTGTCGTGAAAAGGAGAAATATAATTGCCGAAATATCATTAGTAAGAATATTTGTTACGATAACAGCAGGCCTTGACCCTTTGAGATAACGTATATTTTCGATGTATAATCATAGAACCCCCGAAAACATACATTATCTCGAAGGGTCAAGGCCGGCTGTTATCGTAACAAATATTCTTACAAATGATATTTCGACAATGATATTTCTCCTTTTCACGACAGAGTTAAAACGATACTTTGTGCACAATTGTAATTTTATTAAAATTATTTTTATTCTTTTATTTTTACGTTTTATTAAAATTAGCAACAAGAAATTATCTTCTTACTCGATCCACGGAGCAAGTTTATGCTTCTTTACAAATTTTCAAGATAAGAAAAACGTAATTTGTATCTTAATATTATATTACCTCCAAAACAGAATATTTTCTTTGAACTGATTACTATGAATGCGCATAATAAATAAATATAGATTTATGGTCCGCTCTGGTATTCAATCATTACTGTATGATAATTTTTCTATTTATTGTCTCTATCGTCAACTTAAAATAGCTGACAGAAGAAATGTCAAAAACGTAACACGAAAACATTTAGAAAAATCGATAAAAGGAAGATGCGTTCAAAAAGCTTTTTCAATTTTAGTCAGAAATCTCTTATTTTATTTTCCCGCCAAATGTATTCTCACGTTTCGTCTGACTTCTTCAATACGGCACTTGCTGATGGATCCGATGATCGGAGGCACGGCACTGGACTTAAGCCCTCCTTCCGGCGACGCATTAGTCGTATTAAACCATTAGATACCAGATGGTATGTCCCAGGGTGTGTTTACATAGTCGGTGTAATACGAACACGACCCATTTTCGATTTAAGTCCGTTTCTGCTAATATAGATTAACTTTGATCTCGGTTTAACTTACCCTTTATCTTTTTCTAATTCTTAAAATTAGAAAAAGATAAAGAGCAAGTTAAACCGAGATTAAAGTTCATCTACATTGGTAGAAATAGACATTAGATCGAGATCGCTGGCGCGCTCATCGAGTGGCTGCTCATCCGTCCGCGCGTGCGAGAAAGAAGTCATTTAGCTCCGCGGCGCAATTAGAGATCCTTTATGCAATGTCAAGCGCTCCGTTATGCGCCAGTTACGGACAATGAGTACGTACGAATTACCACGAATAGGCTCGTTCACCGTTCGTTAAAGCCATCGGTGCGTGGCGCGCGAGCCACGGGTCCATCCGCTGCTTTTTCGAACGTGGCGCGCTGACCCGCGTTATTTCTCTCCGCCATGTTTCTTTTAGACGAGAAGATTAATCATCAATGATTAATCTCCGATCCTGGCAAATCGTGGCTTATTACTCTCGCATGGACAGATCGAGGAGATGCAGAATCTCCATTTTAAACCTTCGTGACTTACGACGGGGTTGAAAAATTGGGAGAATTCTTATATTTTGCAAATAATCATGTACGGGAATTTTTGTTTGAGATATGTATAACAAATATGAGTGCTTGACGATTAGAATTTCTTTCTGTTTTGCTTTTTGTTTTTGTTTCTGAATTACGTATAGATTAGAGTCCATTATAATAAAATCCATTATCATAATTTCATTATAATATAAATTGTTATTATTTCATTATAAATAAATTGACGAAATGAAGAAGTAAAGAAGAAGTAAAGAAAGTTCGATCGTCGAAACACTATTGCTTTATAGTTCGGTGAAATATTCATTGAGAAATATGAGAGCTTGCGGAATATTCATACTGGCATTCGCGGTTACAAAGAACGACGTTCTTTGCAACCATGGCGGATGCGATATTATGTTTCAGATATATATCCAGGTGCACGTGTACGCACGCATATATCGAATAACCTAGCATCCGCGAAAAGGAGAAAGATAGAGAATACGTGTGTGAAAAATGTGCTATTTTATTTATCCGGTTAACCTTTAGTAATTCTATCCCCATATCATCTCATCGATGTCCAATTATATCGGACACACACAGTATTAATAAATCTCTAGATATATTATATATAAACAGTGTTTACCGGTATCTAGATAAAATTATCTAGATGATCATCTAGATGAAGAAATGGATCATCTTTATTTTTAGCTAGATGAAAAAATACAAAGTATATTTATCTTTATCTTAGATAAAAAATGTATGTCATCTTATCTAAAAATTATTTAAAATGACATTATTCGTAATGCTGGTTATGCAAAAGACTTTTCGTGGCAAGCTTTTCCATGTTTTGTGTGAAAC
>NJRP01000705.1:16909-42962 GCA_003063835.1 Aphaenogaster floridana | reverse complement strand
TGCTGGCACCAAAGATTAAAAAATTATTTTAAAATATGTGGCCGCCGGAAATCTGCTTAAAAATGACTGTAGTACATAGAACTCTGCTAGAACTAACGAGAACTGTCGCTAGAACCGCGGAAAATAATCAGCACGGCACTTTGTCTGCAAGTGTAGTGCTGGGTGTAATATTTAAAGTGTATGAAATATTGGTAACTGTTGGAATTTTGTTTTCAAATTACACAGAATGGTGGAACTCGAGTAGAACTAACGGGAACTGTTGCCAAAAGTGTTAATATTTATTGTTTTCTTGTACTTTAGAGAGGGCGGTGTCGTGCTAGATTCGCGTAGAGATAGATTCGCGAAGTTAGCACGACATTTTTTCATTTGTGGTTTTTTATTATAAAAAATGTGGAACTTTTTTTATTTTTATAAGGAACTGTAGAACTATGAAAAGTGCTACTGGAACTCTAATGATTTTTTTTATATTATTAGTAGAATGTCGTGCCAATTTCACAGATCCGTTAAATTAACAAATATTATGTAATATCGATAAGTTCGATCATTTTAATATTCATGTCTCGCCTCCCTCTGTTTCGTCTTTTGTACCTATTTATTTTACGATTAGACTATTAAATCTTAGAAAATTACTTGTCCCATTTTTGATCAAGAATTTTATTCGAGTACTCAAATCTTGGACAGTTTTCATTAAGAACTCTAGATTCTACCAAATTGTGGAACGCCTTATCGTGACGATTATTATATAAGAGAATAAAATCGGAAAAGAATACGTATGTAATAATGCATGCGAATTTCTAGCGTACGATAAGCACCCTGTGTATTGCGACATTGCGAGCGAACGAAATCGATGTCATTAAAGCTTCGCGCGTGTAATCCATACGTGCATTCGATATGTTTCATTGACCTAGTTTACACCGTGCGTTTAGGCCGCCGCCTATACCCCAAATTCGACCTAAACGATCGCTGTAAACACTTAGTAGGTGACCTCAGGTCACCTTTTAGGTCGAATTTGGGGTATAGGCCGCGGCCTAAACGCACGGTGTATTCGTAGCCAATATCACCTAAATTCCTACAGAATGTATCCTCGTTTATGCCCTTTCGAATTTTCCGATCAATCTGACGCATACGCGACGTCATATTGTTGCATCCTTGCGTATCATGCCTGGGCACTACAGGTTTCTCAAGTAAAAGTTTCGATATTCTGCTCTGTTTGGACCATGTGTCATTTTCAGACTAACACTGTACGCTTTTCAAAATTAAATCAAAATTTATTATCTATACAGTTTATTAATTTAAAAAATGAATTTAATTCAATAGTTAATAGAAATTCTCAATAGTAATACATTCAAAAAATAGTAATATATAAATATTATTATTGTTATAAGTAAATTTGTAAAATAAATAATAGTAAAATATAAAATACTTCGTAGTTAGTCTGAAATATGGCGGATCAATAAAAAATTACCCCTAAACGGTATCTAAACTCTTATATATATGTTTAAGAAACTCTAAGCCACGATCAACGGATAGGTGTAGTAAGCCTTCAGTCGTTTGTTCTAATATAAGTTAAATAATTTCCGCTAGAAAACATCTTCTACGATGTCTTAAGCCCTAAACTTTATAGTTGGGATCTGGCTATAACTCTTAAAGCTTAGGAATTACAGTTTAAGGTAGCGTGGTAAACGTCTTTGGCCGGAAATTACTCAGTTTAGAGCAAAAGGTTAAAGGTTTACCACACCTTTTGTCGAGGCTAATGGGTACAAGGTGCTAGTCAAGAAATAGAAGATCATGGATGAATGAGCTAGTCGCATATAAAGCAACGACGGGCTTTTCGAGGTCGGATACGCGTCGATGTCTCGGATCGTTCTGCTCTGACGTTCTACATTCTACAACATTTTCTCGTTGTTCTTCGAGTTGTTTTACTAAAGTTCAGTTCCATTTAACTTGTGTTCTTCTTTTTTTACATGTGACGCGAGTATTTTCCCCAGTTTGTCTCGTGATAATAAATCTGTTCTTTGTAGCTGTACTGTGTTATACTTTCTGCGCTTAAAATGAAATAGATATACAATTAAATGTCGAACGGAAAAAGGAGAAAGATAAAAGGTACAAGAAATTCAGCTATAAGAAACAATTGTCTAATTCTTTTTAACTGACTCTGTATGCCTATTCTGTAATTATATGCCCGGCAGTGTTCGTTAAAATCTTATCGTTGCGCAGGTATAATATATGATAAAGAGGTTGCGCAACGTAACGATAACGACATTGTTAAAAGTTGCAGAATATACTGCTGAAAATTTTTTCTCAGAATTCTTTATATAATGTTTCAAAATTTCTATTAAATTTTATAACTTTTTTTAGAAAATTTTAGATTTCTTATACGAATTGGAACATTTTTCAGAAGTATTCAGAAAATGTGGAAAGATATGAGAATGTCTACATCTTTTCTAGAATTCTTTATATGTATGTGTATAAATTCTAAATATTAAAAAATTTCTCATTCTTTTTTATTATATAATTTTTTATTATATAATTTTTTATTTTTTATCACATATAATAATAATTTTTTATTATATAAAAAGTAAACTTATAAAATCTGAAGAAGTTTAATGTATTTTTTTAAAAATTTTTATAAATTTAAAATATGAAAAATTCGTAAAAATATTATGAAACATGAGAATTTTTTTGCCAAGGAAACTTTCTATACTTTCCATTCTTCCTCTTTTTTTCCATCATCTAATTACACCTATTTTGATTTAAATACAGAAAATATAATACACCTATAAGGAATAGATCAACATCATAAAATTAAAGTATCGTCATCATATGATCAATTTCTTACGCGACAGCGAAAGCGCGTAGCCGGCGCATCCGACATATTCGAAACGCAACAAGTGGCGGGAAAACATGGCGGCGGCCACGGCGACGCGTTGTGCCGCGCGTTCCCGCCTTTTTCGATTTGCCGTAGCGAGGATCGCCGGTGAACACGTTGGGCAACGTTGGGGCTGATTGGGATCGATACGTTGGGTTACAATCGCTCGGAATGCATCGGAAAGCACCAAAATACGGTTTTAAGCACACGGGCATCGAAGAACAATCGATTTGATTCGCTTGGAACGAAGCATGGATCCGAGCGAGGTCGAGTTTCTCGGTGAGAAACAGCTGGTCAGCATAGTGCCGAACTTCAATTCCGACGTAATCTACCTGATCTCGGGTTCGGTGGGGCCATTTCGCGCTGGTCTGCCTGTCAAGGTGCCGATCTGGCTCGCCGTGTGCCTAAAGCAGAAACAGAAGTGCCGTATTGTTAGCCAGGAATGGATGGACATCGAGGGTCTGAACGAGAGAAAAGAGATGGAGAAGATGTCCAAGTACGTTCCCTCCAGAATTTGTCATTCCTTGTTGTCTAATGTGATATCCGACCAAGTATATACATTATAGATATATATATACATTCAATTATATTTGATAATAATTTAATTCACTTGATGTGGAAACGCTAATTCATGAAAGTTTCAATGTACCAGGTTGTTCACGGAGATGCCAAGCTCTCATTATATGGATGAGAGTCAAATCTTGCTGAACATAGCGAACGACGATATTTCTGACGCGGATGGAATAAGGATTGCCGTGAAGGTAAGTAGGTCCAACTGGATCTAATACAAGATTTCTATCTACAGATTTACTATCACTTGTACAAGGGATAGAAAACTTATGTGTAGGAGTTTGTAGGACATATGGGATATAAGAATGTCTAAATTGCGCACGTCTGTGGATGCTTTTGTGAAGAGCGAAGGGGTGCATGCAAGATTGGATCATCTCACTGCGATGGAGATTAATGGTATACGTCCGCTACTGCCGCATGCGTTAGATCAAATGTTGCGGATACAATCTGTAAGTATAAGTTTCCAAATTGATATATCTATTTTCCCAATCCCAATATGTTATATAGGAACCCTATTAGTTTTATTATCACCGCATACTATACTTTTTATTAGAGAGTTTTTGCAATACCGTCTTTTAGATACGGTGAACGCTAAAATCACGTTATTGGGTCGACCCAATAACGTGATTTTAGCGTTCACCGTATCTAAAAGACGGTATTGCAAAAACTCTATTGTATTACAATAATTATCTTATGTATAATCTTCTTTTTGCAGGCAAATGTAGGAGAAACAAATTCCCAGCAACATAGCAGTGGATATGGAAGTATGTAAGAAAATATCTAGTTATTATATTAATGCTATTGTGATATTGTCAATAGAGAGATGTGAATATTTTTATAATTTTTATAATTTAAATCTTACAATTAAAAGAAGTCTTCATATCTAATAGTTTATTTTTTGTATTTTAATGTGTATATAGATCTTGATTTGTATATTTAGTATTTAAATATTCAATCGTGTTAGATCACATAGTATAGATGTAGGAGAAATAAAATACAAGATATATTTTATATATGGATATTATATAACGCTTTTATTAGCCAGCTTATTTTCATATTGTTACATACATTCACTAGCATATCTCGATCACATTTTCTCATCACTATACGTAATAAGTGCGTATTTACATAGGTGAAGCTGTCTCGATTGCTTTTATTCGTTGTCCATTATCGTATGGCATTCCGCATTTATATTTACAATTGCTAAGCTTATAGTACACACAGTCCCTTAACAATCTTTGATTTTTTTCTCCTTAAAAGTAATCGCGCGAAAAGTAAGGCCACTTAGAAAAATCGAGGCATCTTGCTCTCGTTTATTAGATTTTTAAAAAATATATTAATTTATATATAATTTTGTGCAGTGAATTTTTTATATTAGAAAGACTGTAAAATTACCCGCAAAATGTCGCATAATAATAAATAGGAATTAATGTTAAGTTTTTGCGTGCTTCAATTATACGCCACAGAAGATAGAGAAATTAGATAATAAAATCTCTAAGAGAGATAAAAAAGATGCGAAAAATTAGAAAATTGAGAAAGTTAAATGTATTCAGGCGCATTGCGCATTTGGCAGTATTAATAAATTAATTATTATTACAATTATCCGTAATATTTATAATAATACGAGTTAATAAATGAAAATGTTACGACGTAGACGGGCGGCATAGTTTCCCCGGTGCGTTTCAGTCGGTTTAAATTTGAACTACCGTGCATTATTTAAAACGACGTAAGTACCGTACGTCTCGCTCAAGCGAGTACTTTGAAATATCACATAAAGTCCGTTTCCAGAAATGTAACGTTTCTTCAGAATCGTTAACGCGTTCTCTTAGACCGCTACGATCTTACTAGGATCCACTTTAACTCGAATAAACATAGTATCGTCTTTGACGAAGTGTCGTTTCTTCACCATCTCGTGGGAAACGAATCTCGGAAAACCGAAACCGAGAGAGTCTGGTTCGCGGCTCGGTCGTTGAAAGTTCTTCCAGGTCGGGTCCGGTATGAAGCTTTCCACAATGTTGCAGGCCTTCTCCGCGACGACCGTCTGATCGAACATCGTGAACGACACGCTGTGCGAGAACGGCCATCGCAAGAGCGCATCGTATTCGCCTGGTAGAATCTTTATGTATATCGAGATGTGACTGCCTTCTCCAGTCCCATTCCCATTTAAGAAAATGGAAGCCTATAATATCAAGAAATCCTTTTAGCGAGCTAACAATCAGCATTTAATTTCCTAATTCTAACTATCCAGACAATACAAATGCATGAAAAGATATCCATCAAAGGCATAAAAAATTCACAAGATAGTCAAATTTAAGAAACGAAAATAAAAATGAGAATAGGCCAAATGTCGGTCAACCGCGGATCTTGGTGCGTAATAACAATCCAACCATATATTTATCCAACATATATATTTGCTATTGGGAGATCCAGGTTCGAATCCTGGTTGAGGTGTTATTTTTCGCAATAATTTCTTTACAGTTTTTCGGGGAAGGGGGATCTTATAGATGCCTGTTAGCAACAAAAATTATTAAATTGCTCGTCAATTTAACATGTGAATTAATTTCGGGTTCATGTAAGGATTGTGTTTCAAGACCGACGAATATGCGGCGCGCAGTTCGCATGAACAGGGAATTCACAAAAATTATTACGCACCAAGATCCGTGGTTGACCGACATTTGGCCTATTCTCATTTATATTTGACAATTTCGTCGGTCCTAATCTTATTATTATTTAAGAAACGAAGTTCTATGTATATTTATTTGAGAGCTTTTAATCGCTCTGAAAAATACATAAGATTGAGTGACTAAATTTTTTATTATTGACTATATATATCTTTTATAATAATGTCTGTAATAATTCTCTTGTAACACTTTATTTTAATTTCTTGTCTCATCAATTACAATTGTATTGAATTTTCATGTGAAATATACATAATTTATTTTTACAATATATATGTGAAATGATACGATCGATTATGTGAGAAACTCGTGTATATCATTATGTATTATATAAAATTATAAGTAGAGAATTATAATTATGATGACATCATGGTCGCTACTGAGGTAGAGTATTATGTGATTCATAGTTACGCTTCTCGTTAAGACACAGCAACAAGAGAGGAATAATGGGTGTCAACGTGAAAATCGAGCCTAACTAAATTCGATTACTAATTTATATAATATTCAATTTACTCACCTGTAACTTGTATCCGTATTGACTAGTATAAAAAGGTGGACTGACAAGCTCCATTCCTTCCTTCGCTTTCGCTTCCGACATCTTGGCGGCATAATCCGTGATCTTCCATATAAGCGTGCCCGTATAATTTAACGATAGTTTGCTAATAGCCGATTTTAAGCTAGTTATTTGATGTTGCTGCTTCGTCACGAGGCTACACATGAGACTTAGATGCATCTTTGCGGATTCTTCCAAATGTTTATCCAGCGAGAACCTATTTCCCTGTTACAAAAAAATCGTAGCGTAATGTTTTTTTAACTAGAATGAAAATAATAGATGAAAAAAGATAGGCCTTAAACAAATAAAAATTATAAATGATTTTATGGAATTAATTTCTCAAAGTTATAAATATTTGAAATTATAGCTTCATTGAATGATATTAATCGATTGATTTTTTTTTCACGGTTATTTATTCATTTATTCTCATTCTCGCGAGAGGAAAGCGTAGATTTTCGAAGAAAAATTGAAATTTGTATCCAGAAAATTAAAGTACATAAAGTGCGCGCGCAAATGTTTTTTTATTTCGTATTCAATATTTTGTTATACTTCGGAGAGATGCTAAGATATTTGATATATATAAAAGAATAAAAGAAGATTCAAATCTTCGTAAATCAATCCCTTATTTCAAACATCGAGTGTTCTATTTCGCAGAAATAAACCTGTTTCAATACGTTTTAGTTTATTTACCTTTTATACAGCGGATATAAGCTATAATGTGCGAAAAAATAGTACCTTGAAGCGGCAACCGGCGTCCTTGAATGTACAGGAAAGCAGATGCGTGGTGCAATGATCCTTCAGGTGAACCTCGAGATCCTCTCGGGGCAGCACCGCGGTTTCGCAACGATGAGGACATGCAACCGGGAATCGACCGCATTTTGCGTGATGAGCGCCGAGCGTATCGAAAACGAATTCTTTGTTACAGTAACGACAGGCGACTAGTCTCTTGGCGCACTCTCCCAGTTTGTGTTGGCCGAGGTGTCGCCTTTGCACCTTCATGCCACACTTGTTTTCGCAATAAAGAGGCTCGTAACCGCATGTCCCCGTGTGTTTCTGCAAACATTGTGATTTAACAATTACTCTTTCTAAAACTAACCATTCTTGAAGAAATCTCCAGTAAAAATGACAGTTTTTTAAAAACTGTTAAAACATTAAAATGAATCTACTATGTTGAAAAGCCGTTTATTTTACGCAAAGATAATTAAGAAAGAAAAAGATAGACGATAAAATTGTTTTCCGGGCATTATTGGCGGTTGAAAGCTTGAAGCTTAAGCCTTATTAACTCTCGCGCGTATCGGAATCGTTGTCATACCTCTAAAGTGTGTCCGGTAAATTCTTTGGCACAAAAGTCGCAACGGGCCCTGCGCTGAGCGCAGGTATACTTCAGATGGTCCTCCATGAGTACGCGAGGAATCATCGCTCCGCATTTATTGCCGCAAGGAACTGCATCGTGTTTACACGTGTTCAGGTGCGCCTGTGATAAGAGCAAAATCTAAATTTAGTCGGTCCGTCGAGACTTATTCTCATTCTGTAAATGCCGAGCCCTCCTTTACAATGACTTTACCTTCAACTTCCTCAGCTCGTCCGACCATTTGCAACCGTCCTTGTGATGTATGCAGTATACGATGGAGCCCATTATTGCCTTTTCTGCCTCCGTGTCTTGGAAGTTCTGAAAAAGATCAAGACGAAGCGAAATGTTATTTACCTTCGTCTGTTCGCCGTTTGTCGAAACGTAAAACTGTCGGTGCGCGCGTATACCGTAACCCGAAATGTAAACGTCTGGATTATTAACGGATCAAGATCCATAGTTCTCGGAGAATTTTTTTGGCGAAATTCCGTTACCTTGCTTCAGGGTCCTCCGATCTTTTTCCACGAAATATTTACAATGATCTTTTAATTTTTATTGTTAAAATGTGTTAAAACCTAGAGACAGTTAAAATTCTCCTTTCCATTCAATAAAGGAGTTTAATGTACCTATAACGTTATATTGATACAAATTATCGTAAATCGCAGACATTGCCATAAATTATTATGAATTATTTCGATTTATCAGCAATTTTTAAGGACGATTTCATTCGAACTGTTTAAACTGAAAACTCTTTATTTTAACCGTTCGACCGTGTTTTATGAATTTGTTTAAAGCTTTGTCTGATCTGTAATAACCGGTCAATTATTTTCGAAGATACCACACTGGGCTACTTTTCGGAATAGCAAAGTGGGAACATGGGGTGCAGCGCCGTGGGAGATGCTGCCCCGTGCAGAGAACCACGTGGGTGGTGTACACACAAGTCAGAAATATTTTAAACCCATCATCGCGTTGCCCGAGAAAGTAGAGATAAGTTCAAAAACGGCATTCTGTACAACAGTAATGTACATAATCCCGTTTCTGAATTACATTAATAACGTACACGATCTCGTTTAAACTTATTTCGACAAATAACCGATATCGATAGATCAATATAAAATATATTTTCTTTCAATATCATCATACTAATATAATAATAATTTCAGTTAGTAAGAGTAAATCAGTCGAAGTAATACGTAAAAATTTGAAAATTTATAGTTTACTACACAATAAGTACAATTTAATACAATTTTTCGCTGTTTCGATTATTTTTGTGTGTTTAGAAAGATACATAGAGGATTGCCAAAAATATTCCCATTATGTCGAATTGATAGATGACCGTAAAAAACAATTAACACAACGTTAATATGCCACTAAAAACTTCAATAATTTCATACCTCTCTCTCTCTCTCTCTCTCTCTCTCTCTCTCTCTCTCTCTCTCTCTTTCTCCCTCAGATTTATTTGCCGAAATAATTTCCTTGAAAAGCGCGTCGGTTCAGGAAAAGGAGTCGTGAGATGCGATCAACCTTTGTACCATTCGTATACAAATGCATCCGGCGTATAAATATGTGTGCGAACACGCTCGGAGATGCTTGGAAGTTGAAACCTGCACGACTGGCAAGGTCGAGGAACCTAACGCAACCAGCCCAGCCGTTAGCGGCGAGATATAAACAGAAAAGAAATGAAAGGGACAAACCTACCTTCTCGCTTTCGAGATCACTCTCGAATACTTTATATCGAACGCTTCAAGGGTGGAGCGCTTTGAAGAAAAAGAAGAAACGGTGACACGTGCAGAAATCGGAGAACCTGAACCATCTTGTCACACGCTCAAAATAAATCGACACGGGGAGAGGAATAAATCGCAGCGTTTTCATGTGCATCGTGAAGCGTGAAGACATAAAATTAAAGAGGCCGAGAAGCATATTAAAAAGGTGTTAGAGTTATTAATAATGATAATAATAAATATATAACTCTGGAAGTTTCTGCTCTACTAAGTCGTCCATTGTTCCCTTCTCGAATGAGACTCTTTTCGCGTCGTATTAGGCCCCCGATATTAGAATATACTAGACACCGCGGCAGGTAAGCATGACGTTACGGTAAAATAACGGACAATCGATCTTCGCATGTTCCACTTATTCTTCGTACCTTACAGCGTCGAATGTTCAATGTTCAGCATTCACTGTCATTGCCGTCATAAATCGATTGATCGCATCGGCGTAATTTATGCAGCATGATTTTTCCTTCGCTCGACCTCGACGAATCGGACGCGATCTAGATCGAGATCCGTGTTGTAATAATGAGCAAATCCTGATGTAACGTTCATGGTTATATTCCATGTTGTTTCTTCAGGTTGCGTAATTATATTTATTATCTCGTATTGCTCCATTTTAACGATTAAAGAAATTAAAAATTTGCTTGTATTGTTTTGATCGGCAGATTGTTTACCGAAGTATTTTCGATGTGGCCCTACTCAATAATGTATTCGACGTTGTAAATGGCTAAAAATTACAATGTAATTTTATGTTCTCCTTGGCGACACATCAGCGTATTCCCACGAATTCGACTGTTGCAAACTCGCGTTCCATTCGAACAACCGTCTCTTCTCGAACCCGACGTACGACCTTGGCGAATGGTCGAAAATTAACATACGACGCGGACGTGCGTTGATCTCACCGCCTCCTCGTTCCCAAAAACGGTCGAATCCTCAGTCGAGTAATATCATATCGGGGTAATAAAAACGGATTTAGTTATTCGAAGCGCAGTAATTACGACACAAAATCGCCTTTTTAATTTCTTCATGTTAAATGTAATAATAAAGCTGCTGTGCATGTTCGACATGCACGGCAGCTTCGTTATTGCTTGACCATTACTTTGCAGATTTGCTGATTGCTAATAGATTAATCCATAGTATTTTCGATCCTATTAAGCCTTGAAACATGATTCATAATTAATTAAACATCGATATAAAAAGTTTAACGTAGTGTAAACACGAATTATATGATCCATGACACATTTCGAATTTTATATTTTTCTGAAAACAAATAAATCCGATACTTAAAATTTCTGTATAATCCTCATATAATCCTATTATTCTATATTCTTCATACATTCCATATGGACTTTTGTTATTCAGCTCCTCCTTTCATAAGCCCCCTTCTTGTTTCCTCTACAGGAAGTTTAGTTTCTTTGTGTATCCGTTCTTCAATATACATGGCAAGGATTTTCAAACAGACTCGCGCTCTACGATACGATACATATAAACTAGGTAGATTCGTGAAGAAAAAAAATCCATGTGAAAAGTGGTTCCTACTCCGATATCTCTTCCATGCGTGCACGCGGAATTTTTCAACTGTGCACTGTTAAATTTGCAGTGGTGGATCCTGACGTCGATAATGGGAGAGGGGTTCGGCAAAATTATTGTGCGCATATGCGCTTTATGGAACGCAGCCTATATAATTAATAATAGGGATGGGAGGCGACTAACTGCATTTCATTATCTAAATTTTTTAAACGGATGTAGCAAAATTAATTTCTTTTAATTTGGAAGGGGGGGATTTAACACTAAACCTCCCCCAGGATCCGCCACTGTAAATTTGTAATGTTAAATTGAATCAAATTTGGATCATATGACCATTCCTATAGGTCGTGACTGCTCCTACCCAATATATGTTGTTAATTTAACTAGAACAATTGAGTTAAATAATTTAAATGAGAGAGAATAAATTCAAGCTCGTTTTTAACAAAGCAAAGTAGGAAAAGGGCCAATAATCGAGCGTGAAAAGATGTTATAAAAATAATGTATTACTCAATTGATGAGAACATAAAATACGGAACGTTTAGACTATACTCATTGTCAGTCTTCATTAGCCGTTAAATAAATTAAATCATAGAATTGACAAATTAATTAAATTGGGACAAAGAAACATACAGAAATAAATAAATAATTCGTTGAAACATATTTAGCGATAAATTAACATAAATTAATTAAAAGGTCAACAAATAATTTAAGTCAAGGAATGTGTTTAAATCTGATTCAAATTTTATTTACTATGTACTAGTCACATAAGTCAATGTAACTTCTACATAAATAAAAAATAACCTATTGTTGTGTTTGACACAACAATAAAACAGTAAAAGTTCAAATTAATCAAATATGATTTAACCCAAGAAATTGGTTTAAGACTGGGTCTACAATAGATGTAGTGAGTCTTTAGCCATCTGCTCTAAGCTAAGTAATTTCCGACAGAAAACATGTCCTACGCTGCTTTAAGCCCTAAACTTTACAGTTGGGACTCGGTCAACTCTTAAAGCTCAGAAATTACGACTTAAGGTAGCATAGGGAAAGCTTTTTATCGGAAATTATTTAGCTTAAAGAGCAGAAGGCTAAAGGCTTTCTACACCTATTGTAGAGACCCAGTCTTCATTTGATCCATTAGTATCTAACAGTGTGTACGTACAAAACTATTCTGAAAAAATTGTGAATCGTGGATTGCGAGGCAAGAGACTTGTCCATTTCCGTCGCGAAAGATAGAGATTGTTTACGTTAGCTTCAGCGGTCTGCGTGAGATGTTGGGATGCGCGCAAACGGACGGAGGTTCTCGCGCGGCTTCCCCTCAGCACAGGCTGCGCCCGTGCCACGGAGCGTAACGTTCTCGTTCACTCGAACGGCGGAGTTCATCGTCGTGGAATGCGCGACGAGGAACAATGCGCGAGGAAGAGGAGGAGAGCGCGCGTACGCGAAGCCGTGCCACTTCCGGCGCGGACCGACCGGGGAACGCCGTCGTCGTCGCCGTGGGAAGGGAGGGAACGAGAGGGAAGAGAGAGAAGCCGAGAGCTTTTAATACGACACACCGTAATTGCCGCTCGTCATTCTAAACGTAACCGTCGTCCCCCGCGTTATCTCACATTCTTGCATTCCCGAGCAGCGGAGGATGACATGGGGGAACCACAAAAGGTCGCGACGATCGCGGATGTGCGTGCTCTTGAAAACGCGCGCGTTCGCGGCGGAACGAGGCGATCCTGGGCCGGGTGTATCGGTTTAAGAAACTTCTCCCTGGGACGAAAATATGCATCTTCCCACTTTCTAATAACCTCATTGAATTCGCTAATCTGCGTTATACGCCGAAGATTGTATCTTCTGCTCATACATTTCTACGTGACAGAGAAAGAACAATGTACTCTGTTTGGAGCTCAACGAAATAATTCGAGATTCTTTTCGGTGAAAATTTGTACAGGTATTTAAAATTTAACTTTCCTCTTCGTAGAAATTATAACTTTGAATTTGATATAGAGCCTTTAACTGGAGAATATTGATGACGAATGATCTCTCTTCAGTTTTTCTTCGACAAAAATGAGAGAACAAATTATAGCATCAAAATTAATACTTTTACGTCCATTTTCACCAATGTAGGTTAACTTTAATCTCGGTTTAACTTACTCTTTATCTCTTTCTAATTCTTAATTTTTCTAATACTTAAATTAAGAATTAGAAAAAGATAAAGAGTAAGTTAAACCGAGATTTAAGTTACTCGGTTTAACTTACTCTTTATCTTTTTCTAATTCTTAATTTTTCTAATTCTTATATTAAGAATTAGAAAAAGATAGAGTAAATTAAACCGAGAACCGAGATTAAAGTTAATCTGCAATGGTGGAAAGGGACGTTAATTGTTCATTAATTTTTTACGCGATCAAGAGTTTGAAGATAAAGTTCAAACTCTGAGGTCTCACAGGTTCCCGTTCACTTTGTTGAGGCTGTGTTTGCTAACATCAGTTAACTCCAATTTAACGTATTCTTTGCAGAATCGAGATCCGGAAATTGCGGTGAGTAAGTCAATTATGAAGTACGCGGGTTCTCTTTTAACCGAGTACTTTGCGTCACCGCCGTTCGTCGGTTCGAGCGAGACGATATCGTCTCCGGGCGGCGAAGGAGCCGCGCAACGGGGAGGAGAGGTCGAACGACTTCGGAAGCGGTCGAGGCCATCTGTTACGCTCGGTTCCCACGCTTCCGCTGCCCGCCGGTCGTGCCTCACGGTCGGCATTTTATTCCAGTGAGACGGCACCGGGCGCTCACGCACGAAATTCTACGAATTGTATGAACGCGAAGAAAAACCCAAGGCCCGTCGTCGTCGTCGTCGTCGTCGTTATCGTCGTCGAGTTGGCGCAGCATCTGGCGACAATATCGAAACGCGGTTGTCAAGAAGAACCGTTCTCTCCGACTCTCGCGCATCCTGGAGTCAACGGTCCCGACGTAATCACCGTAAACTTATTTCCCGGTGTCCTCGTACCGGAAACGACGCTGATATCGGAAACCGCTGTTTCCGCTGATGCATTTAACAGATTTCTCTTTTTCTTTCTCCGTAAATTATTGTCGGTTTACATTATTATCACGAAAATGATCGTAGTAAAGAGACAAAGTTTTGTCTAAGGAAAGAAGACAAATATGTGATTATCATATATGTTACATTATCACACATTATCACACATATTATTATACCTATATATATATATATTTCTTCTTTATTATAATTTTCTGATCGCGTGCAGCGTTGTATACAGAAATATGTTAGCTATTTCGGATTAAGAAAGCATCGTTACTCTGTTAACAGCACTAACTTTGCAAGTGGTTAATGAAAAGCCAAAAAGAAATCGGAAAACGAGGCAAAAAAATTTTTTTTAAAGTAAAAAGAAATGTGTCAAACCTCGTCGGTAATTATAGGCGCTTTGTCCATGGTGTCGTTGATCGGGCTGGGCGGTGACGTGGGGCTAGCACTGGGGCTTACGTGGAAAACCTTGGACTCCTTGGCGGGTCTCTGAGGTGACACCCTCGCCGGGAAGCTCAGGGTCTTGGTCCACTGCGACAAACCGCGCACCATCTTCAAAGTTAAAGGCACTAACGTCACTCGCGCAACTTTGCCCGCAACCGAGATGACTCGGGTCTGTCGTTGGTACCATTCAGTTTCGCGGCTCGCGAAACTGCGACATGGTCGTCGCTGTTTCCTATTTAAATCGCGTTCCCACGGGCCCGAGCGATTTGCACTTCTTACTTGCGATCGTTTCCCGAGAAGTCTCGTGACTCGAGCGGATTCGAGTGTCGTGGTCGTTACACTCAACAGGAATTTGCCTGCCCGTACAGTACGATCCGACCTAACTCGATCTCAGCTAAACCTCGAGAAACCTGCCAAATGCGGACCTGTTCAAGTAGACGGTAGTGCTCCTCTCGGCTCGGTAACGCGCAAGACGGAGCTCACTGATGGACTGACATGCAGGCTGTGTGACTAGCTCCTCTGGACCCCATCATGGTGTCGATGGGGACGAGGAGGACGGTAGTAGTAGTGGTGGTTACACCGATGGTGGAGGAGGAAGAGGAAGAGGCGGCAATGGAAGAGAAGGGGAAAGAATCGGTCGCGAGCCAGAAGAGCCGTTGGAGCGACCGGGAGACTGGCTTCGCGAAGGATGGTGCATGATGCGATCATGCGAATGTAGTTTCCCAGTTTCTCGTTCTACTCGCAATCATTATCCCCCGTAACTTCCTGAAATCTCTCCTAAAAGAGTATGGGAACTTGAAATGATGAATGACGAAGGCGATCGCGAACGAGCGATCCGTTTCATAAATTGTAATTCCCGATACACGGTTTAAAGATTCGATGATTTCATCAAAGTTGATATATTTAATTTGGCTGGTTAGTTAAGATCGTGCTTTAGGATCAAAAGTGGAAAAAGATGAAGAGCCAATTGATGAGTAAAGATTAAGACTAAAAGATGTTTGTGAAACCGGTCTTTAGACCAATCCGCCTCCGCAAGAATAGACTTTTGTTTTGGGAGAAGATAACTGGGGGAAACATGATAACTGAGAGAAGAACACTCGTCGGGAAGCGGAAAGGAGGGAGAGACAGGTCGACGTGAATGAAGGAGCATGTGCATGTAAAACAGGAATGCGCTCTCTCTTTCTCCTTCTCTCTCTTCCTCTCAGGTGGCGAACAGGTACGATCCTGTACAATCTTGCAAAGACTGCCTTTCAAAACGCCTGTTTAGATCATTCCGTAATAATCAAGACGTCGTTTTGCTTTTTACTCTTTCGTTACAAAAGATAACCACCAAAATATCTTCCCCCATTTTCCTACCGATTATCGACGAGAAATTTTCTCGATATTACGCGATTCCATGACATAAAAAAACTGATCGGCGTGCGAAGAAAGCCTTAGAGCAGAGCCTGATTTCCGTCTCGATACCGGAATGGCCCTTTCAGAGACAAAGAGCTCTTATCGACGACGCGATCGGAAAGGAGAGAGAGAGAGAGAGAAAGAATCACGTGTTGCCAAGTGCAGGCTTGTGGAGTAGCGAGCGGAGGTGGAGGGGGAGGGAGAAGAAAGGTGGGGGAAGGGGGAATAACGACATCGCCGGACCTATATTGCCGCCCGGTATGCACACCGTGCATTCAACTGTGCGCGGACCGGATCTAACCCAGCTGCGGCCTTCTTCGACCTTCCCCCCACCGATGATCGGCGAAGGGGAGAAGCCCCGACTCCCTTGGCCGGCAACCGGCCATTCCAAATCTTCTTCTGACAATCGCAAAAGCGATATACGTCGTGGATTATCAGCCACGAAGCCGAAAAACCCTTTTGCCGGTCGAATAAATATCTAGGCGTACACGCGCCTCGCTCGCCAAGCGTTCGCCATCGTCGCTCCCCAAGTCGCTTTGGAGCGTAACGATTAATATTACCGCTATTATACTCCTCTACCGTTTAACGTCTTCGTTTGTCTAGCTCTCTACTTTCTTCTACCGAACCGCTTATGAAACTTTTCGTTTGAAGATACCTGTGTAAATAACATAATTGATGAACCTGTATTTTTCTGGAGATGCCAATCTCTAGGAATGGATCTTTTTATATCGTAATATAAAAGTTATAATTGACGAATAACAGATTACAAGAGTGAAACAAAGAATCTGTAGGTGACATGAAATTTTTGGACGAGTTAAAATTGTTTTTATACCCCATCAGTTATCTAACCTCCGCTTTATCGAGGAATGATATGTTTTTACAACATGGGGAGTTGTAGTCATATACTATCCTAGTATAACAAAGTTTACCTAGTAGACTGTTTGTAATAGACTTCTAAATGTCAAGAGATATCGATATTCCTTCGACCCTTTGTGGTCGCACATATGTCGAACTGAACTATTCGAGCTAATAACTAGCAATATAAAGACAAACCGCCGATATTATTTTATACCTAAGATCTAAAGTGACGAAAGTAGCACTTTTAATCACTAGTGTTACCTAACGACATATTACTCAATCGTTCGCCGATCATGCGCTTGTACTTTGCGCCGCGTGCATCTGTCCCTCGATCACGCGGACTGCAGGTGGAACGTGAACGTGCTCGAGCAATCTGCACGATCGCGACCCGATCGGAGAGTTTTCTCTCTCGAGGTAGGGATTTTCGTCGTATCCTCGTGCACGTCCTGTGCCCAGACGGGGCGTAGGGTACAAAGGTGTGCCTCTTCCAAGCGCGACGGCGATACGAGGAGCACCTGGCAAGACGATGGGAGGGATCGAGCACATGCGGAGGATAGGAACGGAACGCGCACCGTCCGGGGAGTGATGTTGGGAAGTGTGCAGCTGTCACAGCAGCTGCGAACCTCCTTCTATCCCTTTCTCTCTCTCTCTCTCTCTCTCTCTCTCTCTCTCTCTCTCTCTCCTCTTCTCTCTCTTTCCTGCTCGGTGACCGACAGCTTTCCTCCGGCGCCTCCTGCGCCTTTTGCCTCGCATCGGCTGCACGCCGCCTAATTCCTACCTATACAGGCATACTGATTCCTTTACGGATTTTTATACCCCTCCGTTGCAGTAAATTCGTGGGCACAGCTGGAAATCATACCGGCATAGCAACGGAAGGCCAAAAGATGGTCTAGAGCACGTATCAGAGATTAGAATGTCCTTTAATCGACTTCACGACGTCCTTTAGACGTGCTTCAGATCGTGCCTCCGCGTTGCCTCGGAGGCCAGTCTATTAGAATAATAAATGTCTTAGCAAAACAAGTTTATTGCATTTATATAATAAATAAATGTAAATTTATAATAATAAATGTTTTAATAATCACGTTATTATTACATTTATTGTATAAATGTGTTAAGACATTTATTATTGTATAAATATATAATATGTGTATTGCTCAACATATTGTTTTACGAGTTTTTAACCAGGCTAATCCTTCCGCTTTTGCTAATATTGTGTTGTAATTATATCTCAATCGGTTCCGTATCTGTCTTGGTGTAAAATGCTGGATTTTGTTTAGCCAAATGATGATGATATAGTAGATTTTTCAATGAAACAGATAATTGTATTCATTAATTTTTATAAAAAGATTTTTTTATTCTACTTTTAAGTTTCAATTATATTTCACGTTTCTTTCATGATATGTTGATTAATTATGCTATTTAATAAAACATTTAATAAAACATTTAATAAAACGCTTATCTCGATCGTTATGAGGCAAATTGTTCCTTAAGTATAATTGGTGACTGTGATGATTTATTTATGCCCGCATCTCAACTCTATTTCGAAACGAACTACCACCGTCGCGAGAAAAAAGAAGCATCCTTGCTCCTTTCCGAGACGAAGAGATCTGCCTGCATCTGTGTCCGCATCAGCTGCCTCTTGTGTAAAACTAAACTTCCTATCCTGCCCACACATCTGCTCTCCCGTGGTACATCCGTAATGAATATTGCGCGACGTATCTCCACAATAAGAAGAAAAGCGGTATTACATTCACTGTAATCTCTAATCCTCGATCTTTTTATACTTCGTGTATCACTTGTGATATCGTAAATTGCATGACGCGTTCCTTTTTAGCGTCATAATAATCCAATTTTGCTTTCGTTATAATGCGTAGATACGTATGTATCATTCCAACAAGTCGATTAATGCATCAGTCACTACCGACTATTCGCTGGATACTAAATAATAATACAGTCGATTTAAATGAACGAGTTCCGTCTGATTTTATCGTTTCAGCTTTTTGCTGAAATGTGCGAGTTATGACAGATTTGGAATAATTTTATTTTCTTTCGAGTAGCAAAAGGATCGAGAGAATAAACCGTATTCCTGTCCTATATCTGCATATGGATCTCTACGGTCGCTCGCGTTTATTTACGCTTGCGTAATCGACGTTAGTACAACTAGCGTGGAAGCGCAATGGAAGACTCGTGTCGCAAAACGGCCAGGTGAAAGGAAAGTTTCGCAGCGCTTCGTATGCTATGTAGATAAGTTAGTGGATTCTTCAGAGTAATGTTGGATCCTCGATATATTATTCGCTTATCTCAGACCTTGAATTGAATAGTTCTTTTCATTTTAATCGCAATACCATTTTCACAAGCCACTTTCAGCTGTAGTTCTTGTTGTTATACACATTATGAGGAAAACAAAGAGAGATTAAGAGATTAAAAATTAGATTTTATATATATCTATACAGATAGAGCACGAGATTGCACACAGTAAAAAAAGATTCCATTTTTCTAAACAAGCTGTCAATCTTCTGGAGACGAAGATTAATCGAAGACTCGAGAGAAAAAGTGATATCAATGGCTTTGAGGCAAATATATATTTTTTACATGAGATAAGACATCTTACACTAGATTTGTTTTCTATTGTTGTACTAATCTGCACTTAGAACTTCTCTTCTGCCAAATTTCGAACATATACCTATTTCACTTTAAGTACAGAAAGTATACACTAGTTCTCTTTCTCTGTAACAGACTTCTTGTCGGACATCGTTCTCCTATTTTTTCGTCTTACGTCCCGGCGTTTTACTCCTAGCGTCGATTTCGTCTCTTCTAACCAAATCATTCTAGAGCCAGAAAATTGGGGCGGCCACAGAGCAATCGGTACGAGCAGCTGTCGACAACCTCCAGAACGTGTCGGATAGCGGCAGCTGCAGCGAAGCGCGGCCGGCGCATTACCGCCCAATTCGATCGGCAGAACGATCGGGTACGCTCACTCATTCTTCCGCTCCTACGTATGTACATGCGTGCACGTATGACGTGTATACGAGGTGGTAAATCGGGCGCATTAAAACAGCGCCCGGATCACGAGGTGCCCGCATTCGCGAGGACACCTCGAAGTGATGCGAATCACCTGGCTCCTCGTGAATACGGACGAACTGCGCGATTAATTGTATGTAAGTATCCCAGAGAAAAATTTTCTTAAAATTCTTCTTATAATTTTTCAGAATTTCTATATAAATTTGAATTTCTATATAATTACTGAGATATATGATAATATAAATACTGAGAAAATATGAAAAGATATGAGAAAGTCTGCAACTTTTTTAGAATTCTTTATATATGTGAATTCTGAAACAGATTCTAACGCTCAGAGAAAAAAGTCGTATCAGCAACTAGAAATTTGTGGACAAATAGCGCCTCAACTATGTGCTATAAAGTTGCAGTAACAACAACAAATAAATTGTATGAACTAAGAAAACATAGTAATATTAACCATTTATAGTAAATCGTTGGATAAACTACATATTTGTCTAAATATTTGTCTAAACTGGAAAAATGTTGTTGTCATAATATCTTACTTGTATGAAGTTTATATAACTGTGTAATTATAGTTGAGTCGCTATTTCACTCAATTAATAGTTCACAATTGTAGTTAGCGTGACTATATTTTTATGGTATTCAGTAATACTTTAGTTCCTATTACTTCGTAAAACTAGTTGCAACTACTTAAATTTCAGAATTGCCAAATTATAGTTGCCAGAACTATTTCGTTTTTCTATTTCGTTTAACTATTTCTCTCAGTGTAAGATTTCTCATTTTATAATTTCCGAAGAAAACTTATAAAATCTGAAGAAGTTTAATGTATTTTTAAAAATAATTTTTATATATAGATATATATATATAAATTTAGAATATGCAAAATTCTTAAAAATATGAAATATTATGAGAATTTTTTGTCACCAGGACAGGATTGCTTTTCACACAAACGCACTACAAACGAATCTCATCGCCGGATGCGAACGTTAGGCCCGTATCAGACTATTGTCCATTTCTACCAATGTAGATTAACTTTAATCTCGGTTTAACTTACTCATTATCTTTTTCCAGTTCTAAAAATTAGAAAAAGATAAAGAGTAAGTTAAACCCCCGAAATTAAAGTTAATCTACATGAGGAGAAATAGACATATGTATTGGAAACTGAGAATTACAAACTGAAGATTAGAATTCCAATCAATCAAACAACCTTAATCTTAATCTGTTTTGTTTTGATTGGTTCAATTCTAATCTTCAATTAACAATATTCTTAATATTATTTGTTAACAATCTTTTATCTTCAATAAATGGTCTGATACGGGCTTAAGAGGCATCATTTTTGCACCCAGTATACGCACGATACTGCGTGGCCGACACGCAGATAAGGGAAAGTTAAGGCTTCGCGAAGTCGACCGCGCGAAAATGCCGATGACGCTCTTCGTCGCGTTGTACATACGTTTATCGGACTCGCGTGGGGGACGATGGCAAATGTTAAATAAACTAAGAACATTATTAGGCAAATATTGCTAGATACGATCTTAAAAATTAAAAATTTAACACTATTTCAAACTAACAAATCAAAAAAGGCATGGTGCTATATACTGAAGAAATAATCCACACAGCACACGATATTGCGATATCCACTAGATATCCGAGGGATCGCAATATGTCCAATTATATATCTCAATAACCGTAGGATTTCCATGGGATCGCATTATGTCCAATTAGACATCCGGATCACTCTAGGATATCCTCAGGATAAAGTGTGCTGTGTGGGAAGGAACAATTTTTTTTGGTATATCGTCAATGAAATAACTCAAATAACATATAATTTTATTAAGCCTGTATCAGACTACTAATTGTCGATTACGGTTTCGGTTACCGGTTCTATTTCAGCCAATCATGGTGCAGCGAGTCTCGATTGTCATTAAAAATTTAACGTTATTCCAAACTAACGAATCAAAAAACGCATGATGTCATATACTGAAGAAATAAGGAACAATTTTTTCTGTAGGTATATCGTCAATGAAATAATGTATAATTTTATTAAGCCCATATTACACTACTGATTGTCGATTACGGTTCCGATTGCCGGTTCTATTTCAGCCAATCACGGTGCAGCGAGTTTCGATTGTCATTGCCGGTTACGATTTAATCCGTTGTCCATTAGAACCGACAACCGGGAACCGTATAACCGGTAGTCTGATACGTGCTTTACCCAACGTCTTTAGCGCGCGAAATTGTAAAATAATCGTATTGCTGTATCTGAACTTACCGTTTCAAATATCCGGTTGACATTATAGGTCGGTACGTCCGGTTGTCCGCGAGGAACCAAAAGCAGGCGTCGTCGAGATAAACGAGGATCGATATTCTTCAACAATTCAATATCGTCAACACGTGGTACCGTCAAGTCATCAAGTGTCAATCACGACGTTCTCGCGGTGACCACCGGATTGAATACCCCGAACTCGTCCAAAGTTGTCTTCCTTTCAATCGCACTTAGAAACAAGTTTACCTTAAACTCATTTTCTAGTAAGTTCTTCCCCTCTAGACTTACATCAAACTTGTCTCTCCTATCTCGAACTTTGTTTCAAACTTCTCGCAACGAAGTGCGCCCGCACTCGCTTCGAGTTTTCAGCGGACCGGCGCGAATCGGAAGGGCGTTCGAATATATCGTATAATCGCGATAGCCCTCTCGAACGGTAGATTTTCGGAGTGGCAAATTCAACACCGCGACACGCGTCGACTGGGGCTCCGTTTCTTACGAAATAATCCGCGAGAGTCGCGGACGTTTCCGAGACCGTCCGGGGAATCGATGTCGCGCGTTGCCCGGAGTTCGTCGAACCCGGGGTCTATCTATCGTCCGGCCCTCGACGGACGTGGCCGGCTTATCGGAAGTCACGACGAAGGGAGACTCGTCCGCGTGCGTCCGCGGTCGTCGCGCGACAGCGTAAAGTCGACTGCACAATCGCGTGCGGCCGCATTACCGTGTACATACGCGCGACGTGTGCTGTGCATGCGACGGGATCGCGGCCCCACCGCGCGCTAGGCGAAACTATAAAGGTCCCCCGGGATATCACGCTCGGTGGCGGCGGGGCGTCCGCGGGCCCCCGTGTACACGCCTAGGTAACCACGGGAGGCAGGTGGCGGTAGACAGGTGAACGTGTTGGCGGAACACAGGAAGTGCCGGAGACAGAGAGGCGATACAAAAGCCCCTTCGATGGAGGGGGAGCGACGACGACACTAGCGGAGGAAGAGCCAAGAGGAGGGAGTGAGAACTTGTCGGGTGCCTAGAAACGGAATTACCGCGGGAGAACCTTTCCGAAAAGCGCGCGTCGCGCGTTTGGGTTCTTTCGACGGAGAGAATCGTCTCCCTCTCGACGACGCTCGTCATCGAGAAAATCGAGAATGACGATGATCCGAATCGAATCTATTCAAGAATTCGGAGAACCAATCTAGATTTAATTAGGCTTGATTTGTCGCAAGCAAAAAGCCCTTCATATACATCGACCTAGAGCATGGACTGCGCAACGCAAGTCGAAAGTTAGGGTTGGTTTATAATAGCCGTTGCCGTAAAAATTGGCCAATCGTAGTCGATTATTCTTCTATAAATCGACTATGATTGGCCAATTTCTAACGGTAACGGCTATTATAAACCAACCCTTAGTCTCAATGTGGAAGAAGGACAGCACGAGTCTGCGGCCAATATCTATCCTTTTTTTCACATCTATGCTTTTCTTACGTTCCTGTGCGAATCGATTTTTAACCAATCAGATTCATAGATAGAGACAGAGATAGTCCGCAGTCACTTGCTATCTTGCTCATTCTTCTGGACCTTGTTTCATATATGAGTAAAGTAGGGATAGCGCAGTCCATGCTCTAGGTCGATGTTCATATATGTATAATCGGAAGCTATCACTGTTTCGACGCTTTAGTTAGAAAAATGATCGGCCTTGGATTACGGGCATAAGTGTTCGCAGGAATTCTTTTAGGGGGAGGGGGACAATACATATTGATTTTTTAATGTTTCAAAAATATTTTTTATTTGTAATAATAATAATAACAATAATAACAATTACTTCATTTTAAAAGATTAAAGTTTATCAATTTATGTATTTCCCGTTATTTTCGATGTATATATATATATAATTGTTCTATTTTATTTAATCTATATTTTTAAGAAAAGCCAGGGGAGGGCAACTGCTCTCCCTTGCCCCCTCTTCCAGGCGCCCATGATTGCAGGTCGAAAGATTTGTCGTAAACCTAACGTCGCCCCGGGTATTCTAAGAAACGCGACGTACGATGCATAGCAATGATATACGTAGCGGACATCGTAATAATAACATTTAGAGCTGACTTCGTCGCTTTTGTTGGATCATTTATATTGCCTAATGGCACCTTTCGATGATCTCGACAGATACGTATGTCGTCCATGTGCTCGAATATCCCAAATCAATTTCCTCTGTCTTCCAAGTACAAAAACCTGGAATTACATATCTCAAGAATCCGCGGGAACTTTTAAGAAACGCGATATCGGAGTGACCATGTCCTGATTTCCGAGGATATACCTAATTCCCTCTTCCGTGAAAAAGAAAGATACATTCTCGGAAATCAGGACCATTCCGGTCATCCTGATATCGCGTAGATTCGCTTCGGGTTCTGCTCGTCTCGTCCGCGTCGAGAGAGTTCACCGTGCTAGGCAACAACATGGCGTTATTATGCCGCTTGTGCGACTTGCCGCGTACAGGAATAGCTCGCACGCACACGTTTTTCTCTCTCTCTCCCTTTCACTTCTTCGCTTCTCTCTTTTCTCTCTTCCCTGGTACGCGCATACATACGTCGTTGCGAGCGTCACGTAGGAAAAGCTCGCGCTCTCTCTTTCTCTCTCTCTTTCTTCCTTTCTTTCTTCCTCTTCTTTCTTCTCTTTCTTTTCTCTCTTCCTCTTTTGACGGAGGATAGCACACGCGAAGCGCGACACCGTCCACCGCCATTCTCCACCGTCGCAACGCGACGGTGAAGTCATTGACTGTGAAACCGGGGTGACGAATATGAACAAGGAGCATGAGAACGTCAGTTTCAGATTCCGTTGATGTCTTCAGCCGCAAACGGGACAGGACGGAGGTCGAGATGTACCTCGGATGCAGGAACGTAATATGCAACGCGTAAATCCTGCAAAGTATATATTGTGGAAAATATTACAATAATGTGTATTCTTTAAATAAGATTGCGTCTTGAAAGCGTGATTCGGATCGCGAAATGCGTAGAAATAAAAATGCGTAGTTAACATTTTAATATATATTCGTAACATCCCAGACAACACGCTTGTCAGAATGAAAACTTTGAGAGAACTTTTTTAAGAAAACATTTAGATATCTCGGAAATGATGTCAA
Source organism: Aphaenogaster floridana (assembly GCA_003063835.1). Lineage (NCBI taxonomy): Eukaryota > Metazoa > Arthropoda > Insecta > Hymenoptera > Formicidae > Aphaenogaster > Aphaenogaster floridana. The sequence continues at coordinate 17,521 of NJRP01000705.1, read as the reverse complement.
AATGGTATCTAATAATTATCATTTACCAGAGACATCTAAACGAGAGCTCTTTGAGATATCTCATTTGAGACATTTCTTGAAAATGTTATCTTTATGATATCATGCTAAATGATATCAGTTTGAACTCTCATGAAAGATATCATAATGTTGTCTGATTTCTGAGCTGTCCAAATCCGCATGCGCTGATACGAAACGGCTCAGAAACTAGATAACATCCCAGGTAGCACACCTACAAAATAACGTCAAAATAACGTCAAAATTTGGTCATATGATGACCAAACATGACGAATGAAATGACGTGAAAATGACAAAAAAATGACATACTTATGTCACGGACCGATGACGATATTTCAAAACGTTAAAAAGACGTGATTTTTATGACCTTTTTTGGTCTTTTCGCGACGTTTTAGTGACGTTTCAATAACGGCCCTTACAGAAAAAAAGTACTAAAAGTATTCAGTAATAAATTACTGTAAATACTGGCAGTATTATTTTGGCGAGTACTTTAGAAATACTGCCCATGTAGCACAACAGCGCCTGAAAAGCGTTTTGAAAGCGCTACTGCAGGTGCAGGAATTCAGCGCTTTTTTAGCGCTTTAAAAGCATATTACC
>NJRP01000703.1:44603-61214 GCA_003063835.1 Aphaenogaster floridana | reverse complement strand
GTCGCCCTTAATATTAAGTTTTACCACGCATTTAATGACAGTATTAGTTTGATCATAAGTGCTGTTGCCAAAATCAGGTTAAGGTCAACTTTATTTTTTTAAATAAAATCACATGATTTTTTTATATAATGTAATTCCTTTAGTTATTTGGCATATAAAAGTATTAAGGTAAACTTATCAAAAAATTAATAATTTACGAGATATTTTATTTTTTATTCTGATATATTTTGACATGAAATATAAAATATCTATATTCTATTAAAAAAAATAAAGTTGACCTTAATCTGACTTTGGCAACACCACTTATGATCAAACTAATACTGTTATTAAATGCGTCTTTTTAAACCCTACAATTTTTGTGTGAAACCTTTTTTTCTAAAATCCATAGTTTCCAAAACATCAAGCTGTTAAGAGTTATGTGAGACACCCTGTATAAAAAGCTCGAGTCCGCTCGAGGTCTCGCGTAAGTCTGGGCGAAGCCTCGGTACCTGTCTGCCTCACAAAAAATCTATAAAAAATTCCCAAATTTTCTGCGCAACTTCGGACCGGTCTTAAAATTGTTTTAATACTCCCCAGAATATTCGGTTTTAGGAAGAAATCTCCCCGGAAAAATCTCCCCGGAAATAAGCTCCCGGAAAATATCTCCTTAGAAAAAAATCTCTCCGTCTAAAAATCCCTCCGGAAATAATTCCACCGAAAAAATTTCTTCGGAAAAAATCTCCCCGGATATGTATGTGGGCTCCACAACTTTATTTACTACATGCCCCCACCAGAGAAAAGATCACAAGAAAATGAGTATACCAAAACCATTTCATTATACAAAGAAACAAAGAAACAAAGCTGAAATAAATTAATAAAGCCATCATAAATAATAATAATAATACTATATAATTAATAAAGCCATCATAAATATTAATAATAATAATACCATATAATTAATAAAGCCATCATAAATAATAATAATAATACTATATAACCCATAATAGTTAATTACAACGACAGATTGGCAGCAACATTCTTTAAAAATTTTAACACATTCTGTCGGCTGTAGGCTGCAACGAGACTCTTCAATCGCGCATCCTTGCCTTTGTAGCGTCTTTGTCTTTTATTCGCAGGAGCGTGAATATCCGCGCGCGCAATGTGAGCTTCAACAAGACCCTGCTCTGCTTGAATCAATGCAATGAATTTCCACAACACAAGATGCAATCCATTTGCTCTTTGATTTAGTGCATGGTGCCAACCTTCCACTGCATTATTGGTACGAGCAACAGCCATCATCACCGAAGAGTAGTGGTTCCACAAATAAATATCAAACATACACGGAGAAAATTTTATATTAAAAATTACTATGTATGGAAGTAGCCGTGGACCATTGCAGGAATTATTAAAATATTTACTGTGTTTTTTTCAATTGAAAACATAGTAAAACAGCAATGGTCTACGGCTACTGCCATACATAGTAATTTTTAATATGAAATTTTCTCCGTGTAGCACCGCGTCGTTCATTATGCCGACTTAACACGTCAACCCAAGTGTGCTCAAAATAATCGAGAAAATCTCTCAAATCATCCTCATTATCTTTAAAAAATTTTGACTCTAATAAAGCGTTATACGTGTAAATTACATCGTCGGGAGGGACGAATGCCAATGCGGATAACATTTGCAAATTACGAGCGAATCGGCTGATTTTGCAGTATAATTGTGCACGGTCATGGTTCTGCATATTTCGCCGAAGTGCTTGACCGAAATGAAAGAAACACCCTTTCACAATACACTCGGGAAATTCAATTGTAAGGGCTTTCAAAAATGCCATCTCAAAATCCGACATAACATATCTTGGGGCCACCCCGGGACAGAAAACACATAGTTGCTTTTCAAAAATGTAACTGCACAATTGGATAATTTTTTTTAAAAGCAATCATGTATTTTCTTTACACCAATTGATTCATCCTATTATTCTTCGCATAAAAGTATTAAGGTACAGTTATCAACAAATGAATAGTTTACATGATATCTTATATTTCATGTCAAAATATATCAGAATAAAATGTAAAATATCTCGTAAACTATTGATTTTTTGATAACTTTACCTTAATACTTTTATGTGCAGAATAACTAGAGGTATCATATTATATCTAAAAAATCATATAATTCCTTTAAAAAAATCAAAGGTCACCTTCAAATCTCTGAAACGCTTCCACCTAGAAAAATTTCGTTTGACCCATCTTATGTCCCCCCCGAAGTCAAATAACTCTTGTTTGAAACATTATTCCGTACCTACCATAGTTTTCGAAAAATCTTAATGCATTATTTAAAATAGGACACCCTGTATACTGTGTATTCGATGAAGAATTAGCCGAAAAACAATAAAAATCTTATAAACATACTTGCAATTGCTCAATTAACATAACAATAATTATGATGAGGTCGAAAATGATAAAAATATCAACTAAGATTTGACATCAATCATTCATCGACGAATTAACGTCGAATCGACATCGATTCGACTAATCATTTCTCGCTGGGTAGGATAAGAATGATTATCCAGGGCCAACGACAAGGACGTGCCGAGTACTTGGCCCCATATATAAATATTTTTTTTGTTTTACTAAAATTTTGTTTTTTAAATATTTTATTTTTGAATTTTGTTATTTTTTTGTGATTTTCTATTTTTTTATTCTTAAGCTTTTTATATAGAACTTTATACAGTACTTCTCGAATATGAGTTTTTTGATCAAATAGAGTATTTTGATCAAATCGAGAAACCTTCCAAAATTAAGAATATATATAATTCTAGATATCGTTACATCTCTTTCTTTTTTTACAAGAATGATTTCCAATGCAAACCTCAAAATATCGTATAATACGGACTTTGCATCATTATCAGGTATATCGCTTCAACACCTCGAAAAAGTGATTTTTTTGAAAAATCTTTTATGTGGTTGATCTACCTAATGATACATCTAATTGTATACGAAATTTGAAAAAAATCGGTCGGGACCTATTTTACGCGCAAATAGTGCGGTGTCCTTTCAAAAAAATAGAAAATGGGGTTTTTGAGATATTAAAATTTTTTTGTGTTTTTTTACTCCATTTGTTTAAAAATATTATTATAAAAATTTTGAGTAACTTTTTAAAAAATATGATCGAAATGGCGTATTTTATGTTTAATGAATTTTTTTCTTAGACGTTGTCTAATAGGCGAAAAAATTCATTGAAAATCTTGCAGTCCTTATTTTGCGCAGCTTTATTTCGGAAACGCTAGATATATTATAGAAACGCTCTTACATGGGTATAGTACTCGTAAAGATCTGCTAAAAAACGAGCTGCCATCAGAAATAAAAAGGTCGGTGTTTGACCCCTTGCAAATTGGCGTAGATTGCCTTATATATATAAATATTAAATTTGGAAACGTTTACGTTTATATTTGTATCGTACATTTAATAAATAAATAATTTAGTTCGCCTCAACAACGGCGTTGGCTCACATTGGCTTTTATTCACAGAAAAAAAATGCTATTGCTACAATTAAACGTCAACGTCACGGGCTGCCACAAATATAAATATAAATAGTTTATTCAATTGTATTATGATTGGACCAAATATCTAGATTATTCTTTTAATAATGTAAATATTTGGTCCAATCAGAATACAATTGAATGAACTATTTATGTTTGTGGTAGCCCGTGACGTAGACGTTTAATTGAAGCAACAGCATTTTGTTTTCAGTGTTGAATTGTCTTTGATTTTATATCTGAGAGTCTTGCTATCATTAATATTTAGTTTTAAATATTAAATATTATATTATTGTATAATAATATTATATATATAATAAATTTAATGATATTATTAAATAATATTTTTAATACATACATATTTTTAATATATATACTGTAAAATATTAATTAAAATTAACAGTCATGATGCATGAATATCTACAGACGGAGAATGCGCGTCGAATGTGCCTCGAAACTTCATGTGGAGAAGGCATTAGTGTCCCCGTGTGTATATTAGTATCATAAAAATTTTAGCAATATCATAAGATGTTCATTCATTAAAACAGACAAAACGATATCTCATAAGAAAGCATAATTTAATTAATTTAGTTAATTTTTCTTTGACAAATATTTCATTCAATATTGTTCATATCTGTATATTTATATTTATATCCATGTTATACTTTTTCTTATATTTCCTTGTAAATTGATTTGTCCAGTTCCCTTTTTTATATTTTCTTGTTGAACAAAATTTTTTTATCATATATATTTCACTAATTGTTAGTAAGTATTCTGTATAAAACAAAATTGTCTAATAATAAACGTTTTTATATCGAGCTTGGTTTTTTCAATACTATGTATCATGTGATGAGTCGATATTTTCCGCTTTCGCAATGAAACCCGTAAAGGATTGCATAGAAAAGTTCGTTGGCGATTATAGAAGTGCATTTTGCAGCAGTAGCAAAGCAATGTGCACGAGAAACTTATTCTGAAACATTGAGACAAGTGTGGAGCACAGTACTGCAAAACGAACACAGGCAACGATTATTCATGATCTCGTAGTCTATTGCAGGCAAAATGGAAACTACGATGGAAAGCACAAAAGCACGCAAAATAAATTAATTTCGCTGTGTTGTCGAACTCGAATGGAATGAATCGCGTTACTAAATATTCGATATTTTTCAAACAATTTTCATTTATTAGACAGCCTGTAAAATCTAATACCATTACTTCTATCAAGGGACATTGCTGCACGTCATTACCGTAAAGTAATAAGAAAAATTTGGCGTAAAATTGAATTCCTCCTTCCTCCTTTCTTATACCAAACGGGTATGTCGTTAAGATGAATATTCTTTGTTTTTTCAGTAGGCGAATTAAACTGAAATAAGAGAATATCCGAACTCTCAAACATGAAATGGACGGAAAGAGAATGTTATTCCGTGAGTTGTTTTATTTTTTATTCATTTGATGTTTATTCTACGGATTTAAGAGCAATATAGAACTATTAATTTATATTTTGTTTATGAAAACAATAACAGCAGACACAGAATTCAAATTGCAACGTGGAACGAAGAATTGGACAAAATCAAACATCACTTGCAACCGAACAGAGTAATTAATAATTTATATACTAATCTTTTCTTTACAATTTAATATTACTATTATTTGTATTCTATGTACTACATTTCCTAACAAATAATATAAACAAATACAGATAAATACCAAATAATTTTAAATACAAATAAAATAAAGAAACAAATAAAAAAATAATATAAAAGCAAATAACAAATAATTTTAATAATTCTTTATTGAAATAACATTTTTTTTTATTTTACAAATTATTTACATCGATGATGTTAAAGCTGAGAAACACAAAATATATAATTTTAACCATAATACATACTTTGCCATATGAGGTAATTATCCGTTCAAACATGATAATTAACTCTAGCAAACCATAACGCGGTCTGGTGGACCGGTACATTTTGTAGTTCTCTACTTTTTGTACAGAACACGTTTGTTTGTAAATGTTATAACTTTTGAACAAATAACTTTTTGGGTTTGACGATTGCTTCTTCATGTTGGTCGGAGTCTAGCGTTTTGATTTTACTATAAGTAAACCTCAATAGACGCATTTTTTGAAAAGTAATAGAGCGATAAAAATCGTTGGTCCGACAGACCATGTGTGGCGGCCTAAGGCACTAAAAATAGGTGTGGTGTGCTAGGGTTAAATAATCTGGGAACCTACGATTTAAAGACTAAAATTAATACAATGCAGTCTCAAACAGTTGCACTGTTAAATATTCCCGATTAATTAAATATATGGATACGTAATGTTGCAAGCGCTAACGGCTAAGTGGCACAAGCAACAATTAGGTTAAAGTAAGAAATTAAGAAAGACACTAAATATTAAATAACACTTTAAGAAATTAATTAAGAAATATACCGAAATTAAAACATCACGCGAGTAACAAGTTGCACTGTCCGTATCAAGAAACCTGACCGATGCAACCTACTCGTGTTACGCGGAACGCTGACGAGGCTATGGCCGAAGCCGTCTCAAGGCGACTGACTGGAGATACAGCAAGGAAGGAAACAGAAGCGTCAGTCACGAGAGTACCGTTCAAACCGTCAAAGTGCGAGAAATAACCACGCCGTAATTAAGCGAGAAATAAAAGGTTTAGATAAAACGAGGAGTGTTATGATCTGCATATTCCGAGTTCCCCGCGGAAGACGAACCTCTTTGTGTCCGGCGCGGCACAACAGTAAGTACAGTTTTTGAATGGAAAGTATTTAAAGATGGCCAATCAGGTTATTCAAAATTTGCGCGTTCAGATCCATTGCATAGTTAGTGTGTTCTTAGATATTTATGTTTAACATAATTTTGCATATACTTTTGAATCTATCTTGTAAATACATATGTATATGTAGATGTTCGAAATTTCTACCATCATATAGTAAAATAAATTTACTATTATTAATACTATTATTTACTTATAATATACTTTATATGACAGATTTGATAGCTCCATACGTAACGCGTTTTAAGATTAATATTCCGTAAAACAATACTTGTGTTGCTATTAATATTAATATTATTAGCATATATAGCAAGTTAATTAAATAAGTGAAAAAAATAAAATATAATTTATAAATATATTTAAAAAATATATATATTTTATAAATAAGTGAAAAAAGAGTTAGGACAAGATACATTCAAAAGTGTGCGCAAAATTATGTTAAACATAAATATTTAAAAACACATTCGCTATGCAATCTGAACGCGCAAATTTTGAACAACATGATTGGCCATCTTTAAATACTTCCCATTCAAAAACTATTGTAGTCTGAATATTTTGGTATTAGGATCTTTGTCTCTAAATGACCTCAAGAATCATTAACAAGTGATGCGGTAGGTCTCGGACACCCTGTATATGTATATATACAGGGTGTTCCAGATCTGATTAATGAAACTTTAAGGTCTTATAGGAAACTGAATTTGGAACAAAAATGTTTCTATAAACTTAGGTCTGGAAACGCTTCGTTAAAAAATTATAATTAAACTACGAAAAATCATATTTTTTGGTGATTTTGAAAAATAATTTCCAAACCATTTATTCTTATTTGAAAAAAGTAACGAAATAAATCTAATAAGGAGAGGGGTAATTAAATAACAAACAATTGCACCAATTTCATTTATTTCTGATAAGGCGTTCAAAAGAAAATTAAGCTCAAAACAAGGAAAAAAGCAAAAACTTGAGAGAACCACTTTCTATTGCAAATTTTTTTTGTAAACATTGCAAATAAAAAACATAAAAACGTTCTTATTAAATTTTCAACCAAATTATCAAATGTTATGTTTAAAATGATGTCTCTGTTCACACACACATTAATGCATTTTTGGCATCTACGCAATATTGACTCACTGTATCATTGGTATAATTTAGTTTGTTATTTAATTGCCTATCAGATTTATTTTGTTACTTTTTTCAAATAAATAAAGGGTTTTGAAGTTATTTTTAAAAATCATCAAAAAACGTGATTTTTTTAAGTTTATTAACTTTTTAACGAAGCGTTTCCGGATCTATATTTTTAGGAACTTTTTGTTCCAAATTCAATTTTCTATAATACCCCGAAGTTTCATTGATCTGACCTGGAACACCCTGTATACATTTGAATATCATTTTCATTATATATCAAAATGTAATGAAAAGAGCGGAAAAAGTGACGCAACCATTGTCAAGTAAATTTACCTGATACGCTCGGGATCAAATTTATGCCGAATCAGATGATTTCTGCAAACGCAATGCATTCCTTTATCGCCTGAATATCTGTTGCTGTTGTAAGTATAAATTCTTCGAAAATTTTTCCTTAAAATTTTGTGCATTATAACAACATATTTGCACGAATTAATTTTAACAACTTTATTAATCGCTATATTGCAACTATTATTTCAACAATAATCTATTAAAATTAATTCGCGCAAATATGTTGTTCTCGCCTGTTGAGCGTGTTAGAAACACATAGATAAGTAACGAGAGCTATTAATTCAGCGGCGAGCGTTATTGCGAGCTATTGGGTAACGAGAACTTTCGAGAAAGGAAGTAAGTAGAATTTTTAATATTAAATGAATTATAAAACGCGACACAACTGGCAAGTAATATATACAATTTATTACAACGTTTCGACCATACGGATTGTGGTCCTTTTCAAGTGTTAAAAATTACATCAATCTGCAATTAGATAGGTACAGAATGAACGATCGGTATACAAAATTAAAAAAATTTTAAAAACTCGGAGAAGAGAATATAAACTTACACACACAATTATTACTTTGATATATACATTTCAACCTGGTGCACCATCAGGCGGTAGAGCACATGTTTCAAAGCACGTCTATACAGCGTTACATTTAGCACTCGAATAAAGTCATTTTATGAGAATAAGGATAAAAGGACAAACCAAATCAAATTGTCAATAAATAAATAGACCGAAACTAACTGTTCATAATTAAACCATCATAAATTACATTTAGATTTTCAGTGTCCTTTTGTAAATTAATAGTGTTATTATAGAACTTTTTATAAAATACATTTCTCCAATTTCCCTCTTCCGTAATTGTTTTTCTTTATGCAATATCACACACAGGTTTAGATCAATTAAATTCATGTTCATTTAATAACCGGTGATTCGTAATCACTGAATAATTATTGACTGGTCCCTTAATATTGCGTTGGTTTTCCTTTATTCTCGTCTCTAAATGTCTCTTTGTTTGTCCTATGTAAATCGCGTCACAATTTGAATAGTTAATTTGATAAACAACGTGTGTCTGTCTCGAGTCAATCAATCTGTCCTTTCCCCTTTTTACAACGTCAAGTTTTTTCGGGACTGTATATAATGTGTCAAAATTGTATTCCCTTAGAATGCAAGATAAATCTTCACTAAGGCCTTTAATGTATGGGATGGTAATGAAATGTTTTTTCACACCATTCTCATCTGTCGCGCTTATATTTACATTATCGACTGTACGATATTCTAATTCTTTAATGCGACTATTAGATTTCTAGGAAAACAGTTGTTTAATAGAATATCCTCCACTATGCTAATATTAACCTTATTAAACCGTTTGTCTGACAGTAAGATGGCATGATCTGTGAGGTTTATGATCGTGTTAATTTTGTATTTTAACGGGTGGTTTGAAAAATAGTTAATATACCGACCCGAGAAGGTGGGTTTTCGATACCAGTTTGTCACGAGTGTATTATCCTCTCTATTAATTGTCACATTTAAGAAGTTTAAAGTATTATTTTCTTCCATTTCATACGTAAAGAAAAGTCGAGGGTGATAATTATTGAAAACTTCTACAGTCTCTAAGAGTTTCGTTCTCGGAATAATTACAAAAATATCGTCAACATATCTATAAATACAGGGAACCAAAAAATTAAGAGTAGATAGGCATTGTGTCTCTAAATCCTCCATAACAATATTCGCCAAGATAGGAGAGAGTGGAGATCCCATCGGACTACCGAAAATTTGTTTATAAGCAACCCCATTAAATAGAAAACTTGTGGAACTTAATATCAGATCAATCGCGAATAAAAATTGAGACAGGTTTAGTTTTGTAGATTTGGAGATGTATGTCCACCTCTTCCTGATCCCATCAAGCACCAATTCTTTCGGAATGTTTGTGAATAACGCTTTTACATCTAATGAAACTTGTATATCGTCTGGATGAATATTTTTATTCTTTATAAGCGTTACGAAAGACCAACCATTTTCAATATGAGAGCTAGGTTTCGGGATCGACTTATGTAGAATGTTGTGCAAAAACTGAGCGATATTATAAAGAGGGCTACCAACAGATGAGACTATAATCCGTAGGGGGTAACCGATCTTATGGATCTTCGGAAGTCCGTAACATCTTGGCGAATTACCGTTAGTACAATTTAAACTCTTATATGTATATTCATCAATGATGTCGTTGTTAAGCCAAGTCTTGACTAAATCATTAAGTTTGGTGGTAATTCTCTTAATAGGATCTTTATTTTATTTTTTAAGTAAAGGCATGTGATAATATTTATCGCAATAACCGATGATGTTAAGAAGAATTTTTAATTTTTATTCAATAGTTTTTATCCGAGTTTAGTACATATATTTACGTAGAATACAGAAATATTAGAATACATAGAATCAACCGTGCCGAAGCGTAAATTTCTGTCGCGTATTTCAAAAAGGTACCTCCGTAAATTAATCCTACGCAGCGCACTTTATCTAAAGAACGTCCTTAGAAGAAGAAACTAATATGTGAATAATTTCCAACATTTAATTTTTTATAAAGAATGTAGAGCCAAAAGTTTGGAGATATGCGACATGTGCGAATCTTTACAAATGTTATTATAGCATATGTCGTTATGCGTTTTACTTTTATTATAGTGTAATCTTTTTTTCAGCAATCGAGAATTTTGTTTCCGTCTATTGACGCACGTTCCTGTGATCAGCAACGAGAGTTAATTGATTGGTAATCGTTACTGGATAATTGGACTATTGAATAACGAGAAGTACCGAAAAAAGCAAATATAAATTTCCATTTTTATTCCACAGGTTTTATTTAAATATAATATATATTTGCATATAAATTTTTACATAGATATTTACATAAAAATAATTAACAACTAATCATGCCAAATCGTAAATTTCTGTCGCGTATTTCAACGAGATATCGCTGTAAATTAATTCGAGAAGAGAGCGATGAATTATTTGCCCTATTTAATGAAGAATCTGGAACCAATTCGTCCGTACTTTTAAATACTAATTCTGCCTCGGATAATGATCATGACGAGATTGTCAATTTTAATCACGCTACTTCCGAAATTGAACAAGAAGCAACAAATTTACCATTTTCCGATTTAACAAATATTTCCGCAACTAATATTTCTTTAAATAATGTATCTTTATATCGAGAGGACAGTATAAGAAAAGATAACAATTCAGAGAAAGAAATAAAACGATGATTTTAAGGCATTTTTAATACAATGGGTTATCACACATTGTATTTCTCATGTAGCTTTATTGTCCGGTTTGAGAACAGCACATCCAACTTTTTCCAATTTCCCAAAATGTGCAAAAACATTATTACGTACATTATAATCTTCCGTTATTACTGAAATGTTTCCTGTACAATATTGTCATTTTGGTATTGAATATGGCAATCTCCGATTCTTATTTAGAAGTAAGAATACAGCGGTTTCATCTCCTATTCAGATTCAAATTGGTATCGATGGTCTACCGATTTCTCAATCAAACTCTAATCAATTATGGCCCATTTTAGGTCGAATTATGCCTCACGAGAAAGTATTTCTTATCGGTTGCTATTTCGATAAAACTAAACCAGCGGATGCGAATGAATTCCTACAACAGTTTGTAGATGATATCAATAATTTAATTAATAAGGCCGTAACTTATAATAAGACAACATTTTCAATATTAATACACTCTATCATATGTGATTCTCTCTCCCCTGCTAAATCGTCATCACTCTAACTAAAGGACACGCTGGCTATTTTAGCTGTCCAAAATGTACAATTGCAGGCAAATATATCGCTAACAGATTGTGTTTTCCCCATTATGATTGCGAAAAAAGAACAGACGATAGCTTTTGTAATTAAACTCAAAGAGAACATCATGTTGGTCGTTCTATTTTATTAAATATTCCAAATTTTGGCATTGTATCTCACATTCAATTAGATTACATGCATTTGATATGCGTTGGTGTTGTTAAGGGGATAAGTTTGAAATTCCGAAAAATCAATTTTTGGTTTTTTACATAATCGGTTAGTACATTCTTTTAAGAACATTTTGGCGCAAGAAAAACTTCGATATTCGCAAAATTGAGTTCAGGAGAGCCAAAAATGTGATGCCGTGCACGGCCCGCGATAGGTAGCGGCACGCCTATAGTGTCGCTCTTCCCTCGTGTTTCTATTGACCTTGTGAGAACGCGCAGTTGTTCGAAATTGTGACTCGGCCCTAAAGTATAGAAGAAACGTTAATTCAGTTCAGTGTATATCTGATGCTAGTACAGTTTGGATGACCGTGCGAGAACCTGTGTTACAGCGGATTTCTGTGTAGCCGTAATCCTGTTCCCAAACTTTAGCCGCGTTTTTCTCAAAACGGAATTTTTCGCTAGTTTTACCGCGATAACTCGAGAACGGCTGAAGATATCGATTTTATTTTTTTTTTAATTAAAGATAAACACATATTACATAAACTGAACCTATGTCTGCATATGAAAATTAATTTTTTTAAACCGTTTTAACAATAAATAATTTGAATTTTTTAGTTTTTTGGCCGCCATTACTATAATTTTAATGTTTCTTAACAGAATTTAGATTCAGTTTATAGAGAGGAATCTTACCAACAAAATGGCATCAAGAAAATAAAAAAACTCCAAACTCCAACTCGTTCACCCGGAATCGCGGCAAGAAGAAAGCAGTGCGCGAATCGCGCGGTTGCCTTCAAATATAAATATCTCCTTTAATTATTAATATTTTTTGAATTTTCAAAGCTTGTTTTGTTTATCAAGAATGCTTATCAAAAAACTTGCAAAAAAAATTTGTATATGTCTATTCGTTCGTCCACAATTGCATTTGAATCTCACGCAGTTTTCGGCCGTTGAAACCTATCTGGTCCTCTTAAGGGAGTTGTCGAGTAAATCAAGTTGTGCCAAAATTGCTCAAAATTTTGACTCTAAATTCATTATATCATTATCTACAAATAGTTAAAATTTCAGGCACCTTAGCCATACAGAACTCGAGATATAAATCTTTAAAGTTTTCACTTTTAACACGTATTCCCTATACTGAGGTGCCGTGAAAGTGACGTTTCGAATTATTGTAAAAGAACGCTCTGTCAGATTTGTAAAAAAAAACTAATATATGACTCATAATGCTATTAAGAATATTATATTAAAAAATCAAAAAAGTTTAGCGTTTCCGTTTTCGAGATATTGAAGGGTAAAGTTTGGGATTTTACGAAATTTCCGAGCGTGAAATACGTGTTAGGGGACATGGAGGGGAAAGAGAGCGAACGCTGGGCAACGTTGTAGTTTATAGATGAGGACTCGCTGTGTGTGTGAGTGTTTGGCGTGTACGGTCATGGCCAAAACTCTTTCGCTAAGCATATGCGCACATCGACTATTTTTGCGGTCGGAACGGGAAAAACTTTTGTTACCGATTACTACTCGACAACTCCCTTAAGAAACTAATACAATTATGGATAAATGGTCCTCTTAAAACTAGATGTTTAGCCTCGTATAAAATGAAAAATATTTCCACATCCTTTCTTAACATTAGGCATTTTATTCCAAAAGAATTTGCAAGAAGGCCACGAGAAATACAAGATTTTGCACAGTGGAAAGCAACTAAATTGAGGCAATTTTTGTTATATTCCGGTTCTGTTATATTATGAAAAAAATTAAATTTTTCTTCAATTTTTTTACTTTGCATGTTGCTGTTCGCATTTTATGTCAGAAAAGTATAGACGAATATATTAAATATGCGGATAAATTAATGAAACATTTTGTTGAATGCTTTATTAAAATTTACGGACCTCAATTTGCATCCTATAATATTCACGGTCTTTTACATATAACTGACTGCGTAAAACAATTTGGACCATTAGATACTTTTAGTGCTTTTCCGTTTAAAAATTTTGTGAAAGAATTGGAATCTAATTTTAAAAAAAATTTTTTTTTAAATCGGGTAAACCATTAGAGCAAATTAGCAATCGCTATGCGAAGATGAGTTTTTGTAAAATAAATTCTGAAAATATAAATGTTTCAAAAATTAACGTAAAAGGTCCACACGAAAAAGGACCGTTGATATCAGGTTGTTTCAGTCCACAATTTTCGAAAATTGAATTTCCTCATTTTATTATTTCAATTACATCTTCTGATAATTGTTGTCTCATAGAAAATGATATCGTTTGTTTAGAAAATATCGCAACATTGAGTGAAGGCAATTATATTGCAGTAGGTCGTAAATTTAAAGTTGTTGAGGAACTTTATAATTATCCATGCAGCTCTGTCCGTTTGAGTACAATATATTTAAAGTCATTAAATTATCTGCTCTTCAAGTTTGGCCTTTGCATAAAATTAATCACAAATTTATAAAATTACCATAGACAAAGAATGATAATAAAAGAATTTTTGCAGTAATACCGCTAATAAGTACCGCACATTTATAATTTATGACATATATTATACTACGCTTCGTAAAATTTTCTTACTAAGAAAAATTTTATATATATATAATCTATACACAAAATATCGAAATAAATTTCCTGTGCAAAGATTTAAATAGATATCGTGTGTGTGTGTGCTTAAGATACGATACTTGTAAAAATGTTGAGAATTTCAGAAAAATTCTAAATCAAGGATTTATCGTCGCAGAATTCTCCGACGGTATCCAAGTAATACCAAAAACTTGGCTACAAAGTGAGGATTTATGCAAATATCTTTCACATTATAAGATAGACTCGAGAATTCGGAACGCGATTGAAAAAGAAAAAAGCGCCAACTTTTGATTGGTCTTCCTATAAAATTGATCGCATTTTTTGCGAGTATAGTAAGTATTTAAGTAAAATAGCTTTTTTAATTTTTTTTGTTATACTCTCTCTCTCTCTCTCTCTCTCTCCTCTTGCTAATAACATTTAAAATATTTTCAGCGTCCTTACGAAAGACCGATGAAAAAGCAAAAAAGGCAATATCTAATTAGACATGGATACGGACAAGGAAGCGAGATGTTATAGAAAATTTAGAGCGAAAAAATTTGTATCCTCGTCCGAAAGCGAAGAAGAACCATTCCAGACGTAATTTTACCATCTGCTCCAAGTCCTTCAAAACGTAAGTACACAATCTATTATGTTTATGGTACATACATATACGAAATTCATATTTTACATTTTTAAAATTCATGTTTTATTTTGTATTGAAAGGTCAACGACTGTACGATACAAATGAACCTGAAAGTTCATCCATTACGTGTTCTGGGGATTTTGCGAAAAGAAACAGCGAATCACAAAAGGTCCCAAATTCGACCTCCCAATCAAGGTATACTCATTAAATTAAAAATCTTAAGCTTAATATAGAGTATATGCAAAGCAATGAGCAAGGAGATAGGCTAAATAATCAAGCAAATACAGGTGTTATACGAAAAAAATAAATATATAATCAATAAAATAATAAAATTACATATGTACGTTTCAACTATACTTACAAGGAAACACCCCGAACCCGAACTCTTCGATTTGGATGAACTTTTGTGGGTATGTAGAGTGACCCAATACATGAAAAACGGTGTGCTTCATTTGTGCCTATCGCCCTTTAAAGGGATAATTTTCAACCTCAAAGTCAAAAGGGCGCTTCCAGTTTTTCGCGTATAACTCTTAAACTATAAGAGATAGAGAAAAATGTTTACCTTAAAAGTTTAATGGTAAATTAAGTGACATAAACAAAAATAAAAAAGGAAATTTTGTATTGCAAAAAAAATTTTTCTCTTGTGTTATTTTTAAGAATTTTTGCATCTTCATAATAACAAAAGAAGGAGAGTATTTTTTTCTGAATCCAACCATGTATATGTTTTTTTACGATACATTGTTTCGTTACGCAGTTCCATGCCGTAAACTGCATGTAGCATGCACAGTTGCGCGCTTGACGCCTATATATCCTTCCTTATATATTCTGCATATTGATATAGACATAAAGATATAGAATTAAATTGATTAAATATAATAGATAATATAATGATAAACAGTAATAATATAAAAATAAAAGTAAATATCAGATATGTAATATCCATGTAATGTGTTTCGTACGTTTGTTACGCTATTCTATTATCTATTTTTATTTTTTAAAATTATTATTTTCAGTAATATCTTTCATCGCTATATCATTAGATTACGTGGAAAATACAAAAGACTGGTGCAGAATGCATGCAACCGATGCATGTATATACGAGTCGTCAGTTTGTTATTAGATCCGACTAGTACGAGTTATTTGTATATATGATTTTTACGGGTTACATACATATAGTAGATATCAGGACATAGTCGAAAATGACAAATAATACTGTCCATGTATGTTGACAACTTATTCTGTAACTGCTGTTCGTATTGCTTACGTAGTAGTTCATAAGGTATTCTGTAATGTTTGTTTTATACAAGATATCCTCTTCTTCCTCTTATAAATACTGTCTATCCGCGTCAAGTTTCAATGCCAATCAGTCAATAGCTACTGCAAGTGCTGTAATTTGAATAATTCCATAAAACGGTAATCACGTAAGTTTCGTCTCTTTCATATTATAAAAGCTCAGAGATAATGGTTAAGGGTTAAAACAGTGCGGAAAAGAGGAAAGAAAGAAAAGGAAAAGAGGAAAAAGATTGTAGGCCCTAATTTTTTTAATTCAAAAAATTCATCAGTGTATAGTTGACTTTCAAAGTGTGATGACGTGTTCTATAATTGTGCTATGTCTCTCGTTCTCTTAATTTATTAATAATTTATAATTTTAACTTCTGATTATGAATGGAAACGCAATTTCACATCGTTTTTCATTTAGTGCTCT
>NJRP01000702.1:30374-50953 GCA_003063835.1 Aphaenogaster floridana | reverse complement strand
TATGATTGGTCGATTTCTTAAGTCTTGTGACTTAAAATCTCATTGTAGACACCGCTTAATAGGTATGTCAAGGTCTGCTTGATTTTTGCTATTATATTTTAATCAATCTGCTATTATATTTTATTGGACAAACTTTGCTATATTTCTGCCAGCATTCTACCAGCAGTATTGTATATGTCAGGTCCTGTATCAAAAATCTGTAGTCTTTCTGTAGACAAAATTTGTAGGCATTTTGCAAAATCGAGAACAGAATGCTGTTCTCGACAGGCTTGGCCAACTGGATACTTACAGGCTGCCACATGCCGATATCTCCTGTGTGATGCCATCCCTGTTCGTCAATGACCTCGGCAGTTTTTTCCGGATCCTTGTAGTATCCCATGAAGACGTTAGTACCCTTAACGCACACCTCACCCTGGTTGTTCGTCGCGTAGTACTCCATCTCCGGAACATCGACAAGCTTGACGCAACAGCAAGCCACTGGTGGTCCCACATGTTCCGGCACGTGATCGCCCTGTGTTCAGACGAAAATCGGAAATTAGAAATCCGAAGAACACAATTAACAAAAGAGATCATTCTTATTTTCAGTGATATGCCGTATAGTTTATGTCAATTCTTTACATGATTATCTACATGTAAAGAATTAATTCTTTACATTGCTATCTTCCACGTAAAAATGTAAAGAATGAAAACAATGTAAAGAATTTCGTAATTGGCTGATTTACATTTATAATAAACCAAAACATTTTTAAAAATAACCGCGACCGGTATTGGCCTTCTCTCATATTTATATTTTAAAAAATAGCCTTTATTTAAATTTCCCGAATCAAATACAAGTTTACCATAATATTAAAAATAATTTTTTACTCTACTTTAATTCAACATAACATGATAAATCAAATATCACAATTATCCCATTGTCAGGTGTGCATGAATGAACTTTATTTAATATTCGTCAGTTTTATTAGAATCGGTTATTCTAAGAGAGTAATATATATGCAGAAGTTCTTTTGACCGTTCAAAGGTCAAAAACTTTTCAATTCTTTACATATTTTATATTCTTTACTCCATATGTGTAAAGAATTCATTCTTTACACGTAAACGCACATCACTGCCTATTTTCAACAGAAAATACATTGCTCTATTAGCTAAACGCAACTCTATTAATACCTTATATATAACACGCACGCTATGTACGAAATATTTAGATATAATTACGATGGATCGATAGGATTTTCCGAGTACAATAATTCAATAGCGCGCAGTTAATGGTCTTGTGATGGAGATGGCACACCACATGCCCTGGCACATGACTCCAAAGCTTTGATTCGATGAGCTGACAGAAATATCTACAACTGCGGCGGCTTTTGCCGTCTATATATTTATGTCGATACTCGCGCCAAGAATAGAGAGAGCACGCGCATCACTTGATTATTAGTCAGCATTCAATAAAAACATCATTTTGATTCCGCCAGCCTGTCAACGGTAAACACCTCCGCCGTTCTAGATGTGAGTATTCTTTAAAATTTCATCTCTATTGACGAGTGAAGAGTGACACTTTCTATTAAAAATTTAACTGACAAAGGTAAGTCTATAAGCGGAATAATAAATTGTTTCATTTTAGAAAGAGTATCGATTTGAGCAGAACACATTGAAGTACAATCGAGATTTCTGAGGTGGAAAAATTTTAATTACGTTACGTAGGAGGTGCGAATACTTTACTGTGTAATTCCTTATAGGTTGTTAAGAACCTGCGCATTCGATCGCGCCTTCTCACAAGCATAATGAAGGGCAAAGCGATTTAATTACCGGAGATTTACGCTCCGATGATTAGGGTGGCTATGGAGCAGCGTTCTCAAACCTCGCACAATGCTTCCAAGCTTCCACAGGTTTGTAATAAAAATAAAAACCGTGTCGTAAATTTATCTATTGGGTAGAGACGAGTTTCTCACGCGGCTAATGTCGATTGGCGAAAGCGCATAAATACAAGAGACCCTGCGAAATACGCTCTGCAAAATATTTCGAAATCGTCCGAATTATTTGATCTTAAGCTATCGCAATCGGAATAGTTGCATTTAACGTCCGATTTATATCGAGAATTATGAATTGTTTGTTGACGAAAAATCTGATGACGGCGTAAATCGGTTAACGGATAAACGTTCGGGGACACGTGAGAAATTTGCGGAATTTTAACGTAGATCTATGTACATTACGTTTGCACTCGATGTTCTGCATAGTGCTGATTTTGTCGCAGTGCCAAACGGCGTTCGATAAAGTACGGCTCTCACGATACTCGGACGTTCTCGGGTTTAAGGTAACTTAAGTAGAATCAATAAGATCCTGCATACTATAAAACGATAAACTTTCCACGCATTATCCGGCTTGTTGTGCAGTATATTTATCGGCGATAACGATACTTTGCGATATACAAATAAAATAAGCAAATAATGCCTCTATCTCTATAGTAGCCGCGAGCTGTATTATATAAGGAAGAAATCTTCGAATTGCTTCAGAGTTTAGATTGCTCAGATCGCTGTACGATCCACAGCGCGGTTAGCGCTCGAGCTTGACGGTTTCATAAAAAATGTATTCGCGAAGCATATCTATTGACCGTGGTTTGTATAACCATCGCTGGTGTCTTATACACGATCGGAAGGTCTGCAACGTACACGTATCTACATTTACGTATGGTCTTTAAACATTGCTGCGTAGGATGTTAATGGTCTTATAGACGTACGTCAATCACCAAATACTACTTTTCTACTTTTCCTCTGAAGAATATAAAGGAGAAGACTCGCAATTGTATCTCGGTTGAAAGAGTTTTTTTCAGAGGAATAGAGAAGATACATTAAAAAAACAAATAGAATAAATAAAATAGATTAGAAAATACAGATCTGAGAGATAACGTACATAATTTAATATTAATAAAATATTTAACATTAATGAGTGTTAATGAATTTTAATATTAATAAAATAGGGTAGAGCGGGGTCAAAAGTAACAATTTGACTTTAGAACTTGATTGTGGAAGAACTATTATAGTAAAAAAAAAAAACGTGCTATACCCCAAGCTAAAATATATTCATTTCACCTTATCGAAATCATAACATTTAAGCTTTGTGATAAATAAAATCAAAATTATCAATCAAAAATGAAAACAAAGAAAAATGTTACAATCGCCTCCGACTCCGGGTCGGTTGTAACACTATAGGAGGTCAATAGTAATTTTAAATAATCAAAATCAAAAGTATTTATTCAATGAAATTATAATAATTCTTCTTATGTTAGAAGTAAACTAAAATATTCTTACACAAAAGAAAAATAGCAAAATAAAATCTTATTCTTTTAAAATTCAACTTTTTTATATTAATCAGTTTTTCTAATCTTGGTACGAGGCATTCTGAAATAAAAATAGTTTAATTATGATCCAAAATGAAATAAATTGCATCAGCCAGGGTCGTTTGTAACGTTACATTCAACCCCAGACAATGATATTACAATGGTCCCCGACTATGTTTTTGAACTTTGATTTAAAATTTTTAATGATAAAATGTCAAAAATGGATAAGTAACACTCATTATAACATGCAAAAATAACTAAACTTGAATATAAATAAAAGACAAATACTGACTCGCAGTGGAAATATTTATATTATAAGAAGATTAACACGCTCGGAAAAGAATACTTTACGGCCTATAAAAATATATTTTGGTCACTGCGCACGTCCACGCAGTAGCTAGACCGCAGACGTTCTGAGACATGTTGTAGCTTGTTTAGCTTCACGCGATAACCAACGCACGTGCACGTGTCTATTATACATATATCTATAGATTGAGTTGTTACTTTCGCCCCGTGTTACTTTTGACCCCGCTCTACCCTATGTAAAAACAGAGAAAGTAGCGCGTAGAATGTAGGATACTTATGTAGGATGACGAAAGGGCAGCGCAATATATAGATCCAAAGTACACAAAGACTCGCGTTACAATATCGCGACCCCATACTGTCTAATTAATCGACCTGAAAGCTTCGCAGAAACGAGGATATTTATGACCCGGTCGTAAAGTCGCAAACATTGGCTGCGTTCAACAGAAAAAGCTTTGCAACCGTTGTAAAATTTTTTAATATGATTGGTTTATACATTTAGATCCACAGGAGGAACTAAAGGCAAGAACCAATCATATTAAAGAATTTTACAACAGTTGGAAAGCTGCTTTTTCTGCTGAACGCGGCCATTGTTCCATCGATCGATTACTGATACACGAACCTGTATGGTGAGCGTTATTGGCGCGGTGCACTCCGTCTGGCCGTAACCCTCGACCACGACGCAGCCAAAGGCGCACCTGGTGAACGTGAGGACGCTTCCTGCCAACGGTGCGGAACCCACGAGCATCAGCCTCAGCTTGCCGCCCATCGATTCCTGGATCTTCTTAAACACGATCTTGTCCCATATGCTGTTCATCCTCACGATACTCTTCTTGATCTCCGTCTCCTTTGCTCTCATCCCCATATTGAAGATCATCCTCTTTAGGAACGAGTTCTGAAGCTCGGCCTGCACCTGCGAGTGTCAAGGGGATGAAAATCACTACTGGATGGCCCTCATGAAGCTTTGTGTTATTCGGATAATAATAATAACAATGTGTAACACGATAAGAATCATTTTTAAATATATTATAACAAAAAGTAGTAAAATATCAAAAAATAATGATATAATTCTGAGTATGTGAAAGAAGATCATATCTTGTTGGATTTTTAGTGGCTTCTCGCTTGGTAGCTACTGTCATACTACTAGTTTTTTGAAATTTGAATTTGTTGAATTTGTAAGTTTGAAGTGTGAAATGTGCCAATCAGTGTTATTTGATATTTCCTGCATATTTTTTCACTTCAGCAAGTGTAATACTTTTCTCCGTATTGCCAGGACGTGCATCATTGCAGCTCGATATATTTAGACGCGCATTATAGAACATTTTTGTTATCATAAGTGGATTATCGTAAAGTGAAGAAAAGTCTGTTTGGACAGTTGTGGTCGAGTTCGATGTCACATCCTGTCAATAGGCGACCGGCGAACGACGATAAATGGATTTACAGCGAATTCCTGAAGTCAGTAGGGAGAAACGGAGTCAAGTGGCAAATTATCCGTTTTTTCACTGTCTCTTGGCGAAGTACCGTACAGGCCGCTACGTGACTTGTCTATCAAATTTTATGTAAACTCAGCATGAGCGACCAGTGCTCCTCCGCCGCACCTGTTACGCGCGTCATCATGCACGTGCGCGCCGAAAACGCGTGACCGCTCTCCCGTTGGCTTCTTCACCAGATTTCGGATGCTTTTTAAAGTCCTGGATTTAACGAGGAGACGTTGTCGCATGACGGAAGACACGCAAAATGCAAGTCAACAACATGCTCGTGTCTTTTCGCGCGTGATCGAGCGCGTGCCCCATTCAGACGGGCCTCGAAGTTACGTCAAGAGTCAATTCTGTTTTTGCGATGCAGCATACAACTATACCAGTGGCGTAGCCAGGGGGGGATTAGGGGGATAAATCCCCCCCGAAATTTTGGAACCAAATATGAAAATATGAAAATGAAAGGTTTGAAAGCCGAGAGAGAAATTAAATGGTTTTTGTTATCATTAATGGAAATTAAGAATTCTTAAAAGCTACCTTAGGAATGCAATGAGTGAAGTAAGGCTTAACGGTTTGACAAATGTACATTCACAAAAATTTGACTTCTTCGATTAACATAGAGGAGGTACTCGACAGATTATCTAAAAAAATCTAGACGCATGCTTTAATATTGTTATCTTATTTAATTTAAAAAGTTATAAGTTGTTCTGTGATTCTATTTTTAAAAAATCCCCCCCTCCCCGAAATAAAATCCTAGCTACGCCCCTAAACATAACTGATTCGCGGCGATTCTGAGTATTTGAAATCTCGAGGGAAAAAAGATATAAAATCTCTCTCTTTATATTCACGGAAAAATTAATACTGCTAATTAAAAGTGAGATATATTCTAAATTGCAGAGAGCAACCCCTGCACTCTATGTTCTCCTGAGACTGTCTCTCATAGGCAGCTCACGACTCTCATCAATGAATCCGACGATGATAACATCCTAATTTTTCTTTTGACTTTTAATTTTCAGTGTATGAATGGAATGCGCAATATATCATTGAAATAAATTGCATCGGGATTATAAACAGATGACGCTGTTGAGCTGTTTCGTGTGCGGATGTTGTGAAAGGAGCGTTTAGATTTGATGTCGAATAGAAGTCAGAATGCTATCGTCGCGTCGTAAAAATATTGAACGGTGTCCAAGTGCAACTTTCGCTTAATGATGAATCACATACAGATCATTCCAATTATGCAAGCAGAATAGAGATGAAAAGTACCGAAAAAAACTAGAAACTTAGAATTAAAAAAACCAGTACAAATCAGTTTTTTACTTCGACCCTGAAAGTTTTTTACTCGGATATGTATTTTCTTTGGACATTTGACGCCATATTATTGTTCTAGAATTCAGTTTTTGCATTTATTTGAAAGGTTTCTGTGTAAAGAATGTAAAGATAGCTATAAATAATCAAAATGTAGTATAATGAGTAATGACGAAGTGGCGGTGGCTATTGACTAGTGCAAGCGCCCGAGTTCGCTATTAGGCACTGCAACAACGCAAAGACGTTTCCGCCTCGATATTTAAAGTTATAAAGATAAAAGATATTAAATAATATCGAAATAATGTAGATATTGAACGATGAATATCAAGAAAAATAATTCTATATATTTTTTCAGAATGTTTTGTGAAAGACCGTTTTTACCGTAAAAAACTGGTTTTTTACTCCAAAGTAAAAAAAAACCCGTTTTTTTCATCACTACACAGAAAGAACGGTTTTACTGAAATATCTAAAAATTTGGCCAGATACAGATCTGAAAATAATTTTGTTAAACCATCAAAAGTAACTATGTAGGACACTCAAGCATAATGATAATGATGCAAAAAGTTTTGATATTCTAGCAATTATTTTGGGCGTCCTACATAATTATTTTGATGATCCAACAAAATTATTTTCAGATCTGTACCTGGCCAAATTTTTAAATATTTCAACAAAACCATTCTTTCCGTGTAAAGCGGAAGTATATAAAGACTGTTCAAACTCATTTAACTCTAATAAGAGGAACACTGAAAGAAAAGAGCGCCTCACAACCTTCACTTGCGAAAAGCGTCGCTGTTTTCTGTAGGAATTTATAACGCTATTGACGTTTCACCGGGCGTGATAAGAGAACGATTGTTCATAGCCATTTTAGGTCGAGAAAAAAAATGTATTGACGTAGTAGCCAATAACTCCCAGGTTTTAAAAATAGGCAGAATACGCAGTCATCGGTCGCGAAAGTGCGATTATCTAATCAGGAAAATCAATATAATGGATTTAGAATCGTGTAACTTACGGGATTTACCGCCTACGTGGGATTAACTATAATATCACTACGCGAATAACACATTCTGACGGACCCTATTATCGCCGCCCAAACAACGACGATTCATTCAACCGCATTCTTCAGATATTACAGCGGTGAGACGGACTGTACGATTCATTTATCACGCGATCCAGTAGCCGAGCAAGTACGAACTAAAAATAAGATGTTACAGATGAACACAAAATGCACGCGGACAACAGCAATAAGCCACTCGAAATA
The DNA here is from genome assembly GCA_003063835.1 of Aphaenogaster floridana. Lineage (NCBI taxonomy): Eukaryota > Metazoa > Arthropoda > Insecta > Hymenoptera > Formicidae > Aphaenogaster > Aphaenogaster floridana. The sequence continues at coordinate 43,278 of NJRP01000702.1, read as the reverse complement.
AACCGCGGTGATAAACAGAACGCAATCACACGATTCAAACGTACGTGTTTAAATTAACCCTTTCACTACAAAGGGCGTATATATATACACTCTCTAAAAGTAATCAGTCATTTATTGAAAGCGTATATATAAAGTCATAATGACGTCAAAATGATGTCAAAATGACTGTCAAAGGTGTTATTTTTAGCCTCAAATGACGCTATCTTGACGTCATTATGACCCATACAGCACAGAACATTGCAGCAACATTTCGGCAATATTGCAATGTTACTGCAATGTTGCTGCAATGTTCTGTGCTGTATGGGGACTTTCTGTTCTACTTGGGAACTTCTGTTCTTTTGTTCCGTACATAGCAAGCGTTTTTCGTTTCTTTCACGCCGTAACAAAAGGGTTAATGAGCTAGATTCAAAGATAAAAAGTTATTTTGATTTACAATTCTCCAGAATCTCTTCTCAGGAAACTGAGAATCGCCAATAAGATTGGATCTGTGGCTCACCTTATCGTATATACGATTCAGCAGCCTAGGCACGGCCGGCATGATGGTAGGCCGGAGGGCTTTCATGTCCTCGGGCAGCTTCTTGATGTCACCGCTGTAAAAGCCGACGGAGCCGCCCATCATGTATACGGTGTTCTCGCAGCAACGCTCCAGCATATGCGCTAGCGGGAGGAAGCTGATCATCGTGTCCTTGGACGAGATCCCGTGGTCGCCCAGTTGCATCATCACTGCGCAATTGGACGCCATGACGTTCTGGTGCGTCAGCATCACGCCCTTCGGGTTGCCGGTGGTGCCGGAGGTGTAGCATATCGTGCAGAGATCGGACGGCTTCGGCGGCAGCTCCGGATGGTTCCTCTGCGCGCCGAGGCGTTCAATGTCGTCGAACTTGTACAGCTCGATGCTGCGGTTCTTCGCCCGCTGATTCGTCGCCGGCCGCGTCTCCTTCACCACCACCAGCTTCCGTAAACATCTATCGGGATTGAGAATCGTTGAGACAGAGGGAACAAACGCGCCGCCGTGGTTTCTCGGCCAGGAACGCTCCGCTTTGTATCGCCAAAGTTCTTGGCAGCGTTACAGATTAACACTTTCAACATCGCGCGCTTTTAAAGCTGTTTTCGGGGACGGCCCTGAGAGCGTTCCTCTTTGAGGAAACCGGCGTTCGCGGAATGTATGGATCACATCTGTTGTGCGGCTTGCGTGTTGCATCATGAGGATAAAAATTCATTTAAAAAAGATAACAAAGTCTACATTCATCAAAGAACGCTTAAAATGTCATTATTAATCTGATGACGATGGACACTTTGTATTTTTGAAGATAAATGGATTTCGCGACGTGCTTTCTTTTATCTGAGCATTATTACATCAACGAATATTAGATGGTAATGGTTCTTTGTTAACTACTTAAAGTAAAAGTTACCCCACTAATTTAAGAATACGTTTACTCATTAATTATTCAACATCATCGTGGAATCGATATTTGGTATATTAAATTACTGGTTAAATTATGAGTCCTTTCCATCGGCATGTTAAATTAAGCGACGTTTAATTCTTAAACGCGTGACTCCGTCAATAATCGATAACGTTGATGTAGGTGGACTGACGAATGGTATAGTCACGCTGAATGAATTTTCCAGGTGAATACCAATTATGATCGAATGTTTGCGCGCTGCTCGAGTTTTCAAACAACCGATAACAAAACCAAACAACCAAAAGCAGCAGTAGAAAGTCACTTATTTTAAGATGAGCAAATTGAGTATTTAATAGAGATAAGCGCAAGGTATCTCAAGATCGAATTAATGATATTGAGGCCACGCAAAAGCAGTGAATTCGTTATAGAAGCTGAAAGACGGTTTCTTCGCGTGTGTTCCAAGGAAGATTAACGTCACCATGTACCTCGGCGCTTTGTCGAGGAGCAAATTGCACTTTTGGTCATCTTCGCATACCACCAGATTGATGTCAGCCTGATTGATGATGTACGCGCAGGCGTCCGGGCCCAAGGTGTCGTACAATGGCACCACCACGAGCGAGTACGAGTAGCATGCCTGCTCGGTGAGAATCCACTCTGGACAGTTCTGACTGTACAGGCCTACTAAGGTTTGTTGACCAGGGGCCAGCCCCAAGGACACTAGGCCGGAACCGAAATTCTTCGCCCTAAGCAGTGTCTCGTTGTAATGAAGCCATTGGTATGGTTTGTTGGACCCATCTCTCCACCCCAGACAGGGACCATTATCTGCGGATCAAAAGAACGCTCGTGTTAGAAGAAGAAGAGTAATTATTTTAGCGCATAACTTGTAAATATATTTTTATATTATATTTCCCTATTAGTATATATTGATTAATTAAAATATCTGCCTATTTGTTAGAATAATAAAAATAGATTTTTCGCTTATTAAATTATACAAAAATGCAGCAAGAAATTTTAATAGTAGAAGTCTTAAGAGGTAGAAATACAAGAATCTATTTTAACATATAAATAGTAATCGATAGATGTATATAAAATATAGAATAAATAGATATTGATTTTTGGTTATATGTATATCAGGCAGGATCTTATGCTTATACAAGAATTTTTGTGAGTTTTATACATTCCTTTAGCGCCTTTATGTTTTTACTTTATAAAATATGTACTTATATATTATATAAAATTCATAAAAATTATTATTAGATATTAGATATCGCTTGAAAACTAAAAATGCCAATATATTATATTTATTACGAAAATCTACCCTGGTAAAAAATATTTTTTCTTAAAATTCTTCATATAATTTTTCAGAATTTTTATAAGTATGACTTTTATTTAACTTGTTTAGAAAATTTCAGATTTTTTTATACAAATTGAATTACTTTTCAGAAACAATGAAAAAACGTAAGAAAATATAATGTAAGAAGAAAGTCTACATCTTTTCTAGAATTCTTTATTTATGTAAATTCTGAAATATTCTAAAACTTCACATACACAATCTATAATTTCTGAAGAAAACTTACAAAATTTGAGGAAGTTTCATGTATTTTTAAAAATATAAAAAATTCTTTAAAATATTATGAGAATTTTTGCGCCAGGGTATATACTCTATAATATATACCCTGGGTCTAATTCTTCCATCTAATTCTTAGAACTAGAAAAAGATAAAGAGTGAGTTAAACCGAGATTAAAGTTAATCTACATTGGTGGAAATGGACATTAGTAAATTAACGTTCAAACTAGACACGTTCTTTCAGCACCTTAATTTTGGATACCAGAGTATTTTGTGTCCGAGAGAAATTTTACAATGTTAGGGTGATTCAAAAGTTCAGAAAAAATTCAAATATTTTCTTTACAGCGTTAACTAAATTACCATATAATTCAAATATTTAAACAAATTTTTTAAACATGTTATTTACATTATTTTTTGCAAACAAATTAGGTAAAAATAAAATTTATAAGTTGTTTTAAAATCATATATAAAAAAAACTTTTTAGAGTTTTTTTACTTCAAACTAGGTAGATTATAAAAAAATATATTATAAGCATGCTGCTTTAAAAAAATATATCAAAGAGTGCAAATAGAGTAATATATTAAGTGAAAAAAGAGAAGTTTTTCATAAAATAGAAATATTTTTTATTTAAAAATTATTATATCTTTAACAAGTAAAAAATAATTAGTAGAATTTAGAAAAAATATTATACACTACAATCGATACAATTGCACGTTTATATGTCACATATCGGTTTCCCGCAGAAAAATAGTATTTTTCCGGTCTTATAGGGACAAGAAAACTTTTTTTTCTTTGTTTTATTATTTTTTTGTTTCTCGCATTAAAATTTCTTCAATGCTCAATTTTACGGTTTTTCGCAAATTTGGTATTGCAATCCTGTATTGAAGATATGGTGTAAGTAGACTCATATATAGATCTTGTATTATTTCTATAGCAAAAATTATTTAAAATAATATTATACTTAAAATTATTAAAAATAATTATATATCAAAATAACATTAAAGAAGATTAAAAAATTTAATAAAACTTGAATTACTTATAGCAACCTCAAACTAGACACGAGGGTGCGTTCTCTTTTGTGTCCTCCCTCGAGTTTAATGATTCTGCAAATTGCAGTAGATTCAAATTTCACAGCCGGTTTGAAAGTTTAAGCTTCCACCATAAACTTTTTATAGAGAGGTGAGGAGCATTTCCTTAAGCCGTAATCAGACTATGGATTGAGATTGGGATTGAATTGGAATTTGATCAATCAGAAGAAAGAAAACCAATATCAAGTTTAGTGAACTTTGCTTTGATTAGTCAAATTCCAATCTAATCTCAATCCCAATCCATAGTATAGTCTGATTATAGCTTTACGAGTAGTAGATTTGCTAATTTAAAGATAAAAAATAGTCTAGACACAAAAGACCCTAGTGGCCAGTTTGAAAGTTAATAACGATATATGTTATCACGTTGTATCACAATTTATAGACGCGGCTTTAGATTTCAGAACGAGTAACTCTACTCTGCTCACACGTGTTCTTTCCGCCGTTCTTGGAACATTCCGAGGTCTATCTTGACCTAGAACGGTAAAGAATTGACAATAGCGCATGCCGGACAGCCGTCCACGAGATTTCCTCGTGCGAGCGGACCATCTCTAGCAAGATTATCGATCTCCGGACGCGTCTGTCGTCATTGTCGCCATCGCCGTTGTCGTTATAGGTCGCGTATAGAGCAGCGACAGGTGTCGGTTGCGCGGGCGTGGGTTACGCAGCGCGGCAAAAATAAGAGATATATACGCGACCGAAATAACTGTCAACCTTCGTCGGAAAGGTCGTCGAATCGACGGCGAGGCGAGGAGGCGAATCGCCGCCGCCGCTGTAATCCGCGCCGATAATTCGCGTCGTTAAGCACCGTCCGTAGTCCGCGCTCGTTAGGAAGCTACTCGCGCACGCTTGTTTATGCTACTTTATAGCGCGTCCGTGCCGCCTTGCTTGCCAAACGAGCCGCTAAATCGACACACGCAAGTGCGTACGGCCGCGGGTGTACGGCCGCGTCAACGCCAAGGTTGCTTGTTGGTTCCGCAGGGCCTCGTGCGGATTCGGCACATTCGTAACTGGCGGATTCGCGATTCCGCGAGCATTCCCTTGAGCCGCGTATCCAATCTAATTAATTTTTTACATTAACCCGTAAGCACGCGCGTGGGAATCAAATTGACCCAGGCGAAAGCTATGAATTTACTAACCAAAACATTACATAAAGAAATATCTTTAGAAATATAGATTTCTTTGAATTTCCAATGCTTGAAAATTATTATTTATGTTCAAAACGTGTCTCAGTTTATAATTATTTATAAATAGAAATAACAAATTTTGTTTATACATAAAAAATAAATAAACTAAAATGTGGGTCAAACTGACCCAGATGAAAGCTATGAATTTACTAACCAAAACATTACATAAAGAAATATCTTTAGAAATATGGATTTCTTTTAATTTTTCCAATGCTTGAAAATTATTATTTATGTTTAAAACGTGTCTCAGCTTATAACTATTTATAAATAAAAAAATTTTGTTTATACATAAAAAATAAATAAACTAAAATGTGGGTCAAACTGACTCCCACGCGAGCATTTACGGGTTAACGCTAAACGCGTTATGCTCGTATCACACTAGCGATTGGCGATTGCGTCTGCGTTTGTGTTTGCGTCTACGATTGTTTCTTGACCAATCAAATCGCCAGCAGCTTCTTTCTGATTGGTCAAGAGACAATCGTAGACGCAGACGCAATCGCCAATCGCTAGTGTGACACGGGCATTACGTTAACACGTCGGTTAATTAAGGGTCGGTTTTACCATCTCCGGTTAGTTTGATCGGCCGATTATTCCATTAGAACTGACCAATCGCATTTGTCGTTAAGCAGATTGACCAATCATGGTTGGCACTTAATCGGTCGATTGCGTTAATCGGAGATGGTGAAACCGGCCCTTAAGGCGCGCAAGGCGTCGATCAAATTCCAATTTAAATTAATGTTTATGGACGACTCGCTTTCTAGGATTAGGGAGCTTTGCTACCGAAGATAAGGACTTACTGGACTCCTTGGCGCCGCGACGAAAGCCTTCGTACAGGGTGCGCGTGTCCTCGTTAAGGAAGGTGACGAACTTGCCCTCCTTGCCCTCCTTGTAGAACTTCGACACCCGGATGTGCTCGTTGCCCTGCGAAGAAGAGGCGCAAAACCATGTGAAAACCACATCCGGCACGCTCGTTACGTAATCCCGATGTGCGGCAAGTGCGACACTAAATTTAGCCGGGCACACGCACACGCGGGACCGCGTGTATCGACGCGTGCGGAGCAGCTGATTACGCGGCCGATGGCGTGGCGGGACGGAAGGGCGCAGGTGAAGGGACGACCGCCGCATATCGCGCGGCGTATACGTATTCGCGTTTCCTATATATCGATCTCCGCCACCGACTGACGCGGACGTGGGCTTCTCTCGGGCTTCATCGACGTGCTTGTGCAACGACGACGTCGAACCACCCACATTCCCGACGCACATACCGTCGGCGAAACGTCCCGTGTACAAGGCGTTATTGAAATAGCGCACGTATCCTTGCAGCAATTTGCAGCTTCGTCGCGTCGAAATATCCGTCTCTTCCGATTATTATATTATATTATATGAGCGACGAAAAACGAATCGCTTCCTCGGAACCGAGTTTACGGAGCGCGAATATTTGGGTCTGAGGGAAAGCAACGTCGTCAAAAATATTTCTTATGAATTTTTACAGAATTACATTTACAAGCAAAAGATTTAAAAAATAACAATTTTCTCATTTCGATTTAATGAATAACGATACCTGACTTGCTATTCAAGTGTAAGAAATTCACTTTTTTATTAGAAATTTAGCTTCTGATTTAATCGTGCACCAAATACAACATGTTGTATTTGTGATATAAAATATTTAACATCGAAGAAACAAAAATGAATTATATGTATATATATAAATAAATATGTACCATATATATATATATATATATATACACACGTGTGGTATATAATGAGATACGTCTATATATTACGACCTACTATCGCAATTACATCATGTACTTTCATTATCACGATGTGCTTTAATGACTTACATTTTTGCATTAACGTCCAGTAATCACGGAATAATTGGAAGAAGACTTAATACTGTTAGCGTAATTGCAAATGGAGAATAATAGCTGTTACTTGAACAGCAGTTAGTATTAAGTACGCTATGAAATATAACATTATATATGTATATGTAATTTAATATTGTAATTTATCTTGAAGAGTGTATGAATATGTTAAAATGTTTACATCTTATGGTAAACTGCATTTAAAATTTTCATATTTAATATCATATACACGTGTAATTTATACCCACAATCAATCGCATTTAATTTAATTAACAGATAATTAAATATTTAATTAATTATATTTAATGTAAACTGCGAATAGCTGTCTCCGAGTGACGAAAATTACTTTTTACGAGTATGCAACTGAAAGACTCATAGACGGTGTAACATCGACGAGAAGCGAGGTAACAACAATCATCCGTCTTTTTCGAAAACCAATAACGTTAAAATGCGCCCGTTATCCTGGCGCGTTCCTAGTTTCGTTTCTACGATTCTTATCACGAAACGCACTTCCCACGAACGACCCACTTATAGTTTCACAAAGAAGAACAATTGCTGTTACCAAATATCGAAATACAATTCCCGCAAACTTCGCGGAGAAGGGATGAATGGGACCCCCTCGACAACCCCAATTTTCACAGTTTGCGAAAAAAACACAGGATTCGATCGCCGGCTCGCGCCAGGTAAACGAAGGGACGAGCCGCCGCGTGTACCCTAACAGCACATAATATTCCGAACATCCATGGAATGTACTAAGAATATACAGTCGTTGTGCCTAAATAGGGACAGGCATCCTAATTCGGGACAATTCTGTTCTAACGCGTAAAATTTTGCGACCGTTTGATATAAATTAATTCTGATTTCTGCATTACGCGCTCTAATAACTCCGTTTTCCATTAAAAAATTAAAAACGAGGAATTTTTTATCCAAACGCCCGTGGTTGCAGAAAGTGAGAAGTTTGAGACACCCAATTATTTGTAATTTACATCAAACGGTCGCGAAATTTTACGCGTTAGAACAGAATTGTCCCGAATTAGGATACCTGTCCCTATTTAGGCACAACGACTGTACTTAATATACTGAGAACATTCCTATAATATCCTATACATTAGCGATATCCTCCGAACATTCTCAGAATCTACGTGTGCTGTTAGGGTAATCGCGATCGCGAAAAAGCTCCTCTTCCCGAAGAGGCCACTCCACCTTGACCGTGTCGGACTGGTCGCCGAGATCTATCGGCGGGTGGATCGGCTCGTGAAAGAAGCAACCCGAAGACGACATCCTGCACGTGCAGCACGTAACACGCACTCTTGTCGGGCGCGCACACGCCGCCGGGTCTCGCGAGCTTGACTCTCGAAATCGACTCTCTTTACGCGGGGTACAAGATAGATCGGACCAGCCGGACCAACGCGCCCGCGGCCACTGAATTCAAGTCGGGCTTGTGGCCGAGCTTTCGGCCCGAGCTTTTGGCTCGCGGCGCAGATGTCATACGGATGATGCTGCTCGCCGCGTGGAAGAGGTGCGTGCCGTAGTACTGTCAATATCATCGATCATCCTGAGCACACTATCCGGATAATTTGAATAAACAGATACGCCCTGACGCGGGGTAATAGTTACGGAAATTACCGAGAACGTGGATGTTTACGGATAATTACTGCGACTTTTAATGCCTGAATTAAGTTTGGATACATCCAGGTAATATCCATGCATTAACTTGAATAAAAAATTTTCTTCATTTTCTGGATCGCGATTGTAAGGCTGGGTCTACAATAGAGTGTAGAAAGCTTTAAGGAATTGATCAATCACAGTAGAATTTGAGAAGAATAATCGACTGTGATCGGTTAATTTCTTAAGGCTTAAAGCTTACGACACTTATTGTAGACCCAGCTTTACACGGAAAGAACGGTTTTACTGAGGTATCTAAAAATTTAGCAAAATATAGATCTGAAAATCATTCCGTTGGACCATCAAAATAATTATGTAGGACGCTCAAGCATGATAATAATGCTGTAAAAAGTTTTAACATTCTAGCAACTATTCAAGTCCAATATTTATTTAGATGGTCCATAATTATTTTTACATTTGTATCTAGCTAAATTTTTAGATAATTTAGCAAAACCTTCTTTCTTTAAATCGAACATTTTTCCTCTAACATTGTTTTTGATTATAATAAAAAATAGACATTGCTCAGATAAACCTTCCAAATTTTTTACAAAAGACCACGTAAATAAAATATCAACATTTTGCGCATTCATTAAAAATCTTTAATTTACTGATTCGTTTTATTATATTCCTCTACTAATAAAATTCAAGAAACTTTGCATATAGAGTACGGAGCATTTGAATATTGTCCTCGATTTTGAACAGCAGATAATTATTCGATGAAAAATATATTACTCTTTTGAGATATGTGTTGATTTTTTCAGGGAAATTCACACACACACACACACACACACACAGATTCTGTGGCGCAAATCGTACGAAAACAAACAGTGCAGGTTCTCCTGTTTTCGTTCGAAATACATTCATGTATTTCGTATATCTGAATTCAAATTTTGCCTATAAATTTTATATGGAGCAACCGAATATATTTATTTCTTTAAAGATTAGGAATATTAACTTATATCTCATATCCGACAAATCCTTTACCTCAAACGTTTTCACCTAATGGATTTGTTATTAAAGTAGAACTGTGTAAATTACGATGCAGCGTATCCAGTTTGTATATTGACAGCATTAGCAGGGGATCGGCGGCCAACCGGCCTTCGCAAGGCCCATCCTCCGCGCGAAGATCCTCAACTTAAATATAGTGCCGCCGGCCGAGCGTCGTCGTCCTCGGCTCTCGTCGCCGAAGAGTTTTGGACGGCCGCCAGCGCGAGTATGGCCGGTCGACGCCACGCATCGACACTCGGTCGTAGTGCTCCTTCTCTTTCCGCGTATCGTTTTTCGCTGTGAGCAGGTACTGTGAGCAGGTATCCTCTAGAAAGTTCGGGATCGTCTGTCATTATGGCGCGTCAGCGCGTTTTACGACGTAGAGAGATGTGGGCTGTACCGAACCCCGAAAACCCGAGGTTCTCATCAATCGTTTTATGGGTCACTGACTGGTGTCGACGTGACGTGAAACGAAAGTCTGGCCGGAGGAGTATAGGAGTGGGTAACGTTACGTTGCTTTGAAATGTTTAAAATGCTCTGCATAGCTTATACCTTCTGTTGGATGTAAAAAGTATTCCAGGCACTTCGGAACAACTTAGTTGCTGATTAAATTGCTAGTTCAATTTCACAGACTGTTGAAATAATGTGTTTCTTAAGAGGCAAAAACATTTTTAAAACAACAATAAATTGGTCAGATTTCAGTTCGAGCACCAATAAATTTAGATGAGGGATAATTATTAAATTTTACTAAATGTTTGCATAAGGAGTTTCTTAAAAAATGATTATTATTATCAACCATTCAGTCTCAAAATCAACAAGCATGGTATATAGGTCTGTTTTAAGAATCACCTTTCACCTTTCTTCTTCGAATTCTTTGATCATATCATTCCTTTGGTTTCTTTAACCAACTTAAATTGAGTTTTCTTATTAATGTTTTGTACCTTATCGAAAGGAATTCGCAAAGATATTTCGTTAGATCTAGGACGCTTCGAGGGATCATAGGAAATAAGGTAAAATGTCGATCATTTGGAAACCGTTCAAATCGTTTAGGAAAAAGAATTAATTATGTAAAGAAAGACTAGGACTCTACACTATTAAATTTGTAATGTTAAATTGTACCAAATTTATAACCATTCCTATAAACAGAATTGGGAAAGTTACTTTGTAGAAGTAATTAGTTACAGTTATAGCTTTTTCTCTGAAAAAATAACTAGTACCATCTTTGAGTAATCATCTTTAAGTATATAAGTTACCGTCTTTGAGAAGTAACATGTTATAGTTACTCACAAGAAGTAACAAGTCGTTATTTTTTTCAGCTACTTTTCTATTAATTTCTTGTAATGTTTATGCGCGCGCGCATTACTATTTTAAATACAAGAATCTTACATTTCTAAAAAAATTTCTTATTAAATTATCTTATTTATTTTTTACTAAATATATTGGGTTATAAGTTATATTATTTTATATATAGTAAATTACAATTATTTTAAAATTTTTAAATCAAAATACATTTAATATATAAACTAAATTAATAATTTATAATAAATTAATATATAGATACACTTGAATCAAAATTATGGGATTAATATTTTTCAATTAAAAAATTCGCCAAATTCGAACGGTTATAAATTTGCAAAAAAAAAAATCGTAAACCAATGGTCCGGGGCTTGTTTTAAAGAGTAAAGTTTCAACTTTAATGTTTATATAACTATTCTCGAAGATGATTTATCATTGAGCACTTCATTTTGCTGAACGCAGCCCATATGTTTATGAATAAGCTTGAAATATATAAAGTAACTATTATAAATTAGTTATGAGAGTTACCAAAAAAATGTAACTAAGTTAAGTTACAGTTACAGAAAAAAAGTAACTCTAACTGTAACTTCGTTAAGTAACGAGTTACTACTTCCCAACCCTGCCTATAGGTCGCCACTGTTCCTACCCACAATATGTTGTTAATTTAACTAAAACAATTAAGTTTAATAGTTTAACTCAAGGAATGTGTTAAAATCTAACTCAAATTTGGTTTACTACTTTTTAGTCACAAAAGTCAATGTATCTTTTACATGGGTCAAAAATAACTTATTGTTGTGTTTGACATACGTGAAAGTTAAAAATAACCAATAAAATATGATTTAACCCAAGAAATTGGTTTAAATTTGATCCTTTAATATCTAACAGTGTATTATTGAAATAAGAAATCATTAAATTACTATGATTAACGTTAAAGCTTATAACTTCACGAATTTGATAACAATAATTAAAAACAGTCTTTGTCTAAAGGGTTCATAAATATTAACATGTTGATTGGAAAAAGTCATATTGAGTTTATACCGGAATCAATATCCCTCAACGAGCGCCTGGAGAGAAGCTTATGTAAACTGATAGTCCAGACGAGGGTCGTTGGGAGCCGGAGTTAATCTGAAAAGCTTATTACATCTGTAGTCAGGCTTCGAAAATAAGCAATTTAGCAAAGGTATTTTTGACGTCCGATATTTTGCAAGAGATTTCGTCATGCCATATGGTTCTCGTACTCGTGTAGCACATTCGCGTACCCATTCTTCGTCCGATGAATGAATCGCGGACGCAACGTGTCCGTAAACGTTAATTCAATGAGCACGCGAAAGGAAAATGCGGGAAATGTCTGACGGCTATCGTTTTACCCACTGACAAATTATACGGCTTCGGGATACGTGCGTGTGTATTTTTACATCTTGTCCGCGCATGTGACTTCAATCGAACAGATTGGCGCAAAAGGTTTCTGTCGCTTTCAAATAAAAGTCCGGAATTTTTCAAAATGATATCCGAACATTTCTGTCGAAATAGAAAAAATGCATTGAGGTCAGCAATAAATATCCTCCGTTTAAAAACAACTTCAAAGTTACAATATTTCGTTCTCAATTTTAAATAAACAAATTCCTTGTAGGGGAAGGCGGGGCATAATGGGACCACGGGGTATAATGGGATATGGTCAATATCTCTTTACAGAGATGCTACCATGTAATGAAATGTATAGAAATTATTACTCTTAGATGTCCCCACCCGCGTGCTGTTATCAGTTTCCATATTATTTTTAGCTGAAAGATGCTAGAAATTATTTAATGCGTTCACTATGCTCTCCGCGACTGAGTTAGTTTCTTTGAGA
>NJRP01000702.1:0-18852 GCA_003063835.1 Aphaenogaster floridana | reverse complement strand
TTTTTAACTATAATAATTATAGTTAAATTATGGTATTTGTAACTATTTTATTATTATTATTACTAACATTATAGCAGTAATAACTATAAAAATGGTGCACCTAACCATAATTATTTACAATTTAATTATAGTCACAAATATCATAAATTTTTCTCTCAGTGTGTAGTTTAGAAATTTATAGTCACGACAGCAAACACAGTTTAGCGAATCATGATTAGCTATGATAGCGACAGTTTTTTTTTCCATATGGCCAAATTTTTAGATATTTCAGCAAAACTATTCTTTCCATGTAGAAAAGGTGGAAAGAGAAGAATTGGAAGACACCGCAAGAGAATAACTGGAAGAAGAGAAATCCATCCTCGATTAGACCGACGTCTCACAATCAGTCGCGATTTCAGAGGGACTCGATCGTTAGGAAAAATCGCAATCGCGAGTGCACACGTGGTGTATGTTTTTGTTCCTTACCGGTAGCAGCAATGCCTGAGCGTCCAGCGGAAAGAGCGGTTTCTCGGCCGTCGGTCTGGAAGCCCAGTAAGCCACCCCGGTGACGAAGAGAGCGCCGGCCGCGCCACCCAGATACGGCAGGTAGTCCTCGAATTGAGACTGTAACACTTCGTTTAAGATCGTTTAAACCGTTCGGGAGAGATTGCCAAGCCTTACGTAATGAGCCAACGCGACGGTACTACCTGCATAACGGCGGTCTACAGTCTACACAGGTACGAGATGCGTCTGCACTGCCGCGAGTCGTCCGACGACTTTTCCCCGTGCGTTCGGCGAGAATCTCGCCCACCACGAGCGACTCGAGCGCGGTCTCGTAACGAAGTGGCTTGACTGTATCCGTGACAAAGTTCGAATTCCCATCGTCCTGATTATCTACGTTGCCCGTTATCGCGCGGACTGCAACGGCGGCTGCAACGATCCCGCGGAATCGCTCCCGGGTTGCTCCGCGCGGCGCACGGCGGCCTCGCGACGGAGTTGCTCCCGTCTATCTTTCGCAATAACGACGAAAATACAATAATCTCGAGCGATAGGGAGCGAGAGCGAAAGAGCATGAAAGAGAGAGACAGAGAGAGAGAGAGAGGAGTGAGAGGGAGCGAGAGATAAAAGTAGAGCGGGCGAGCGAGCGTGTGAGCGATACCGGCGCGCGCGGCCGCGTGCTCGCGCGAGTAAGTCGATAAGCGATAAGCGTGTACTCACTGGCGTGGGGAGTAAAGCAGAACCAGGCCCGCGGCGATAGTCCGCGCGACGGAGGCGGCGCGGGATCCTCGGCCGTGCGTGTCCCCCGTCGGGTACGACGGGTGGCGGATTCGAGGGGACCGAGAGCGAAGGTTGGCGCACCAGGGTGGTCGGCTTGGATGGCCGGAAGAGAGGCTTAGGTCAGGGCCACGGCATGACACTGCCTTCTCCTTCGCCACAGATCGCAGCTCGCTCGCACGCTCGCTCGCACGCTCGCACGCTGACGTTCGCTCACTCGCAACGGATGCGATGCGGACTGCCCCTCACTGCCGTAAACGCGGCGCCATGACGTCACCCCGCGCACACCGCGGCGGCGAGGACGGCGCGAATCGATGCCGGGCGGCCGGACGGGCGCTGCGACGACCACCCTTTCCTCGTCACCGCCGACGGCAGCCACCCCGGACGGAAGCGATAATCCACCACCGCGCGCGCGCGCGCACGCGCGACCGCCGGTCGCGCGCCGCGAAACGCCGCGCGATCAAATTTACGAGGAACCCTCTGTATTACCATATTGGCATACGTTATCGCTATCCTTTGTTGGATACCTTGAAAAATGAGGACGCGAATAGAATATGCGAGGTACGTCGATATATACGGTATTCCTTTGACGAAGACTCGAGTCAGATCGATGCGGCTTAAAAAAAGATTTTGCCATTTGTTGGACATGCTGAATACTATAAGGCACGATAACTTGTAACAGTTGATGAAGTGTAACGGAGAGAATTAGTACAAAAAATGTCCTGAAGGATATTATTAAAAATACGTCAGCACGTGTTAATCCAACAATGGCGGAGGCTTCTGAGCAGAAGGCTTTTATAAACTAGAAACTTAATTATTAACACTTTCGCAGCCGGTAATTTTTTCACCTCGACTCTAAAATTGGAAACCGAATACATTAAACTTGAATCTATAGCCGGCTGTCACAGAGTTCTGTTATTAAAATAAGAATAAAAATTATAAAGTTTACTTTAAAATATCTACTTGTTGTTTGAAATTGAAGAAAATTTACCTGTTACAAATCCAAACAAAGAAAATGTCAAATTATGAACATGGAGAATATTAAAAAATTAAAGAAACTTTTTTTTAAAATTTATTACATACATTTCTGAAAAAGTAACTCGAAAAAATAAAAAGTAACTCATTAAATAACTCATTAAAATAACTTATTTTTATTAATTTGAACTTAAAATATAAAAAGACGTACTACTATATGTCAGCAGCAACCAGTTATAGAGATTGCGTTAAATGCAATAATATAAATTGCCTTGTGAAAAATGTTCCACATTATTAAATTTTCAACTATATTAACTGTCTTTCTAAATTATTTATTTAAAAATTTTTTCAGCAATTTAAGATCTATGGAAAGAGTAAGAAAGGAATTGTAGTGTATAAATGAAAAGTTATTTACATTATATTATAATTTTTTTTATGAGTTAAACATCTTGCTCGCACGCGCGATCCAAAGTTAGAAAAATTAATTATATTAACGTCAAAAAAGTGCTATTGATTTCCGTTATCTAAAGCGGCGTTCTTCAGCTATAAAGATACCGACGAGCACCGCAACTGGCGGGGTAAGCGTGTAGGGTCGCTCGGTCGAGTGCGGTAGTCTGCGGTTGATAAGGGCATTCCAGGCGGTAACTTCGAACGTCACGATTGGCGGCTATTTGGAGAGAGCGGTCCTTCAACCAGAACTCTCGTCTTTTCGAAGGATGCGACTTTCGCAGTGCGAGGTAGAACGGCATCGAAATCGCTTCCTCCTCCAGGAACCGGCCGCGGACTGATCAAAAATCGTTGGAAAAAACTTGTACGCCTCATATTTTATTAAAAAGAGAATGAAAAGAGCACTGTTAATTCCTTTGGGTCATTTTTAACTATTTTATAGGTCGCCACTGCTCCTATTCAATATGTTGTTAATTTCGACACCTTGTTTTAATTAAATTAACGACAAATGTGATCATTTTGACACACACATGGTTAAATGTTAACCAATGTTTTAGTTAAAGTGATGACATATTGAGTAGGAGCAGTGGCGACCTATAGAATAGTTAAAAATGACTCAAAGGAATTAACAGTGAGAGAACAAAGATTGCGAGGTGAACATTAAACGAGCATACCAAAATAGATTCATCTTTACGAGTGCCGCGAATTTTATAAATTGTATACAAGTTTGATGAAAAATATATCGGGACTAACCATTTAAGGTACGGTAACCGGATATATTCTAATATTATACTATGAGGATTTTCCCGATAAATTCTGTGGTCTTTCCACCTTCGTCTAAGACACACCGAGGATCTGCCATGCGAACCCCAGGATACTGGCTGGTGTTAGTCGCGGGTGCGTTCTTCGTCTGCTGTTTGTGGAAGACTGGATCGATCAGCCGCTGGAGCTCCAGCATGCGCGCGAAAGCATTGATCCACTTTGACTTGTCGATCCCGTCGTCGTCGTCGTCATCGTCGTCGTCGTCGTCGTCGTCGACATCACGTCGACCTCTCTTCGACAGGACCAACGCGAGACTCTCGCGCGACGCCGCACGCCGGAAACATCGTGGTACTCTGTCCAGGTACATGCTGCAGCTGTACCATCGGCGTCCGGACGCCGACGTTGTCCGTGCGATTCAACCGGTGCACACTTCCGGTTCGCTCAGCGACGGCGGCAGGATCCTGGAGTTCGCGATCCCATCCGTCAGCGTCGACGAGACGCTGGAAGCCGCGGAACTGCTCGGGATAGCCGGCGCAATAATCAGGGTGCGATCGTTGAATGATCTATCGATGACGAAGAACGGAAGCGAAGAGATCCGGAGGTCCAGAAAGGACGATGCCTGGCGGGCCTTCGACATTACGTCCGCCGTCGCCGACAGGAACGGTGACACCATCAAGCTTTACGTTTACGGCAGGTTGACTTATCGTCCTTACGGCGACAGTCCGATTCTCCTACTGAATTACAGCAAGGTCAGGGACGTCCGGCGCAATCGCCGATCCGCGGAGGAACAAGATGATCAGGATCGCTGGGAAGACGAGTTACCGCGAAGACGACGTCGGAACAGCTGTCGCCGGCGTCCCATGTACGTGGACTTCGCCCTAATCGCGTACGACGAGTGGGTGGTCGCACCGCCGGGGTACGAGGCTTATCAGTGCTCCGGCAAGTGTTTCTTTCCGCTGGGCGATCATCTCAGCCCGACCAAGCACGCGATAGTGCAGACGTTGATGCACGGCGCTTTCCAGGCCAGCGAGGACCTTCGTGGCAATAAGTTCATCAGTAGAGCTTGCTGCGTACCCACCAGACTGGCACCCACGAGTCTGCTCTACCTAGACGCCAGAGGTACTCTGACCTACGAGTACGGCTACGAGGACATGGTCGTCTCCGAGTGCGGCTGTCGCTAATCAATGACATAATTGGACCGTACGTCGTGAACAATGGACGAAGAATATGTGTCTTTCACTTTTTTATTAACAGAATTAATTAATTACGCAGCGATGTTCCGTAGAAACGAGCGTACAAAATACAGAGTATAAATACAGTTGAACCTAGATGCGATCTTCGAAGAAGAAAAGAAGAATACATCATGTATCTTTATCGCGTGTAATGACAGCAAAAGTAAAATTGAAGTACAATGTAAAACGGGACAATCAGAAATAAATTATGTTTCAGAGTTCTCTTATACAAAACGAAACCTGCTGGAAATGCAATTAATTTTCAGGATAATTAAGTAAGAATGAAAAAGAAAAATTTCAAATTTTAAACTTCACCTCTTTGGTGAATCTAAAATTGTAAAACTGTATTAATCTCGTACGGTAATTAAAATAAATTGGAATAGTGAATGTATTCGTAGAAGACATTAATTAACTTCGAACATCATATTGAGGTTCAAATGTAGCATTCCATCAGCAATCCATGAATCCATCAATTTGAACACAGACGTTGCCATATAGTGTAAAGGTGAAATCGTACAGATTCCACCCTTACATTATCGAAGTTCACAATGATAAGAAAAAAGAACAGTTTCATGGTCGTTTACCGATTACGTATTATCAAAAAAGTCACTGAGTAGTCTTCGGTATGCGTTAGCTGAACGCAAACTTTGCGCACATCTCGTTGTTCTTTTGATTGAGCTTGTAGGACCTGCCAGGTGAGTGAATCTTCGATCGACGCGTTTTCCTCAGCCTGTGCCGGCTGCCAGGTATTCTCTCAATTTTGTAGACTTGATGCTTCACCGTGGTGACCGGCTGACTCAGTCTCATGCACAGTGACACTGGCCCGCTGAACTCTACGTCGGTGGACAGCTTGAGCTTCGGTTCCTTCGCCATCGTGAATTCCGCCTTGCTCTGCACGAAGCTTGTGTGCACTTTAGTGCCGCCGTGGATCATCACGCCAGCGTTCATGTCAACCAAGGAATTCGCGTTCCTTGACCACAGGCTGAGTTCAATCTTGCCGGCCAAATCAAAACTCACGGCGCCCTGAACATCGATCTCGGCGACAAAACCGGATCCCAATGGCACGTATTCGCTATGACTGTACAGGGAAGCGAGAATTTGGAAGGCGGGGGTCCTCTCGGACGCCGTGCCGGACCAGACATGACCCATCAGCTCGCCCTGCCCGGAGAAGAATACGAATGGTCGTATCCCGACGCCGAGAAGGTCGATCTCCATTCCAGCGGTAGCCACTTCATCTTCGGCTTCCGTTCCCTCATCATCACTCGAGACGAAGCCGCTGAGACCGCCGGCGAATAGTCCCAGCGAGAACATCGCTTGCCGTTGCTCGTTGCTCTCCAATACGACGTCCACGATGCCACGCTTCAAGAAATTCTGCCCGGTTCTCACTTCCTGGATGGTAACCAAAGAACCGTTGCTGTCGGGCGAGCGCAGAAAGCTCCTTGTGAAAGCGGTGCTGAGGCCCCGCTGCGCTTGCACATTATAATTGTTGAGGGTCATATTGCCGCTTGCGTATATACTCCTCAGATACTTGGCGAATCGCTCGTTCCTTTCGGCGATCTGCTTCAGACGTTGACTCAGGTACTTGCGGATTTCGTAGACCTCGTCGTTGCTGCTCAAATATTTCACGAGGTCGCGCAGGACCTCCTCGGAAGGCTCGTTCTCGAGGATAACGTCCAGCGCGATCGTTCGCGCGCTGCTGTCCCTTCGCGGCCCTCCAATCTGATAGAAAACCTTGCGTGCCGCGCTCTTCAACTCGTTGGTTACAGCATCGCGCGGTAGAGCCATCAAAGCGCGCCAAGCGGCAACGCTGATGCCTTTGCTGTCGCTTAACGCGTGTACCAGCAACGTGGGTATCGCCGCTGGGCTCTTCAAGTTTCGCAGAGCACGCAGGAACTTGAGCTTGCACTCCTCGCCAGTGCAGGTCTCCAGGCCCAGCTCTAGGCTGACTCGCGCCTTCTCTATCACCGCGGCGGACCCGTAATGTCGCGCCATCGCGCCCGCCGCGAGCGCATAGGTCTCAGACACCTTGTCATTTTGCATCGTCTCTTCAGAGCGTTTAAGAATATCTCTGGTAACGTCACCATGTGGCGTCGGCGAGAGGGACAGTGCCCATAGATACCTCTCGGTCTCGTCGCCGGTCTCATCCTGCCGAAGTATCTTCATGGCGGTTTGATGAGCGGGCAATGTAGACGCGGCGCCGAATACATCCAACAGCTGCATCTTTATTTGTCGATTACGTGCCGTCTTCAGAATCTTGTGCAGCTCCTCGGGCGAGGCGTTCCTGACTAGAGGTAAAAGCTTGAGAAAAGCCGACGCGGATTTCGCCGTGCCCAGAGCGGAAACGGTGAGCGCTTCGTGATATTCTTCGATGGCCTGGTCGATCTGCAATGAAATACATATTTAAGCGTTATTATGAAATATAAGTATTAAGATCTTTATTTTAAAATGTTGAACGCACTGCAATCAAACTTTTGTAAATTTTTATTTATAGTCATTGTTACGTCTAACACCTCAATAATTTTTTTTTTCATTTCATTTTTAGTCATTTATAGTCAAATTTTTATTAATAGTCATTTAATGTAATATTCAGTGTCTCATAAGAATCAACATAAACTAATATATTAAGTGCGAATATTATATAGTCTATTAATTACTTTTAATTTATGTTAAAACTTTATTAGATGTTCACAAATGAATGTTAATAAAAGAACGTTCGATTCCTGAAATGATTTAATCTTACCAGCGGTGACCTTCGAAATTTGTGATGGTGTGCGTGACATAATAAATAACTACAAATAACAGACAACGCATGATCGCCCTGTCATTTTCTTTCTATTTATCTATTTTTCCAACTTTATGCGTCAGAGCGTTCTCTATCAGTACAAGAATTATCTATTCCTGTCGTCCGAGAACAATGGGGACCGACGTTGGAACAGGCAGACGAATTTACCGTGGGACATCCGGCGTCTGGACATATGGTGGGCATCGGTTGGAGCTCGATGTCGGTCTCTTTGTATCCGGGCTTAAGGATCATCACCGCCTGCTTCGCGGAATTCGCCTGAACCGCCGCTGCGCTCAGAACCTCTGCCTGTTTCAGCGTTCTCTCCGACACGACGTTCGTACCGACGTCGGACTTGGACACCAAGGTCATCCTGTGCGCCTCGTAATCGACCACGTGCCTCGGCAGCAACGATTGCGTCAACACGTACGTCGAATTGCGATAGCTCTCAAGTCTGACGGCGAACATCGGATTCGGGTGCTGTCTCGGCGGCGGCAGTGAACCCTTCGGTGACTGCGCGCAGGCAGTCTTTCGTTTCTCGATAACGTTATCTCCTGACGTCACGTAGACCACGTCGCAGAGGCCGGACGCGTCCCGTTGACGCACCTCGTCGTCGAGCGTTCGGTATTGGAGGAGACTAGCTAGACCGCGCTTCAGGTTCGCGGACGACACGCTCTCGGCCGGGTCCATGTACACGGACCCAACGTCGCCGTGTCGCCAGAGCACGAAGAAGGGTTCCTCGGCGACCTGCTCCACTTTGGACGAGTGCTCCACGAAGCCCTCCGGCTCCGGAGCTCGCCGAGACTTGATCCATAACTGCGGCGAGAGTAACTGAAAAAGAATGTCAGAATATTTATTTGAAAAAATATCAAAATTTGTCGTGTGTATTCGAGAATCGTGAACTATAAAATTTCTGAAGATATAAAACTTCCAGGAATATGCGTAAATCGTGTACATAAAAATTTATTTGATTTTAAAACATTTTGATTTAAAACATTTTATCGTCCTGTGAACTAATATCATGTATATAAGAAATATCTTATCGATAATAATTGCTTTACGTTAATATTACATGAATCGTAATATATTTTGCTAATAATTACGTTTAACATTTTTCTCGATAACAATAGGTTTTAACCCTTCGATGTTCTTTTGATACATGAGAATATTATAACTAGTCGAAAAGTTTGTTATTAACTGATTTATTAATAAATTATTTTCAAAGCTTTCGTCTTCAAGATTTTGCAATTCGAGAAACATTTTATCATTCTCAGATAGAGGGTTATCAACATCCAATGTAACGTCCGGCACGACCTTTCTCCATATCAATGAACGTGTTTTTCACATTGGAATCTTGTCGGAAGTTAGGTGCTCTATCTCTTGTACGACAACTCTTTTTTAGGCGATTCAAATATAAGAATGACAAAGAATATGTATGCCGAAACTGTATGTGCCTATCTAGTTATGAATTCCGTTCATAACTGGTTATGAAATTGCGTGATCTCAACACGTGCAGCATAAAGAAAGAGTATATTCATATGGAGAATACAAAAAAAATATATATATATAATCAATAAAATTTTGAAAGTGAATTTATATATGCGACTAAGTTACATAATTTTAATAAAAAATATGTAACTAGTTTTTTCTTTATTTTATATTTTTTATAAAGATAATGTTTTTATATATCTGAAATGTACATAAATATGTGCATATAAGTAACCGCATTAAATAAAATTAATGCAAATTCAGTGATTAAAACACATATCTTCTTAACATTACAATTTTTTTTGCTCGATTTATTAATAGTTAAAACATTTTCACGATTTAATAAATTACTACATTTATTTTTTTTTTAAGTTATTACTTATATCCTCTGAAAAGTTACTTATAATTAAAATAGATTTTATATAGAAAAAAAGAAGCGAATTAACTTCTTTAGCTCCAAAATTAAAACTGAAACAAAATAGAGGATAACTTAAACCATAAAATTACTCGACATTTTCGATATCGATGACAAAGAACCTTATCGAGGAGGTTACCTGAAACCTCCTCGATGAGGTTCTTTGTCAGTTTGTTCAGTTTTAATTTTGGAGCTAAAGAAGTTAGTGTGTGTTAATTCGCTTCTTTTTTCGCGATACTCGGATTGAAAATAACGATGGGAGATGCGTACCTCGAATTTAAGTAAAAAAATATTAGGATCGTTGGAATCCTGCCATAGGGCGGTGATGTCCAGCTCGCCGGTCAGTCTGAAGCCGACGTCACCCCCCGATTTCAGCGGTTCGGCCTCCCTGAAGATCAGCGTGTTCGTCAGCCTGTATTTGTGGCCGCTTCCTACTTCCCAACCCCTGGTGCCACCGGCTACGGCTGCAAGTATTACGCATAGTTTCCAGCAGTTACTCGTTATCGCGTGGGATATCATCGTGGGCCCTTGTGTGAGGTAGATATGTTGCATGTGGCCGTGTGGGCGCGTGTGAATGTGTGTATGTGGACCGAGTACTCGACAACGTTACCGATCGCGAGTCGCGCGTCGACTGACAACGACGACGCCGGACGACGAGGATCGCTCCTCTCTCGAGACAGTCCGAGAAGAGACGCACGATACGCACCGTATGTGTGTGTGTGTGTATGTGTATGTGTGTGTGTGGGTACGCGCGTGTGTAAACGGAGTACCGTTAATTCGAGTCCCTGTTACACGACGAGCGAGAACGGGCGTTGCGTGCGATCTTTTTTATTTATTTATTTTTTTCTTCATTTAATGCCTCGATTATTGCGTGAAAAGCGATTCGACGAATTTTCACTGGCTTGAACGTTTCTGCTTTTAATTAGGATTCTCGAGTCGGTGATGAGAATAATCACCTGGTGCCATTTGACAGTATGAACCTGTAAAAAAAAGATTCTCTCTTGTATTTCTTATCAGAGGAGAACTGAAGATTGTTGTACAGGGTGTCCAGTAAAAACGTAATACGCCGGCTAAGGATGACCTCTCGTGAAGAAAAGGAAAGTAAATTCTTTCTATTAATAGAAAATAATTTTTTTTTTTTCGAGAAACTACTTCGAGAATCCATTTACCTATCAAGACATATGTGTCTATGCACATAGCTTCAAAAACTCTTTACATAGGATTATGTGATTACTGATACCGTTGTTAGTTTTGCTTATCTAGTCTGAGATACGACGATATAGTTCATCATGAATATATATTTTTACGAGTTCCAAATAATTTTTTTACAAAGAATCCTATCCAACGCCGCTCAACGTAACAATCAACTAGACGCACGAAATTTTTATATATATATGTAGATCTCTTTTTAAAACTGCACAAGTGATAAAAAATGATTCTGTACTTTTTGCTCCTGATTCTTCACGAGGGAATGCCGGTTGTACTAGGAATTTATTGGAGCAGCAGCGCCGCACCTCAATGAACCGCCATGTTCCTGCCGGCTCCGTACGGTGCATTTTTCAATGAATGACTTTGGGGAGACAGGGGAACGAGGGGCCACACCAAGGGGGAAACGGCAGGGTCCAGGAGCGGTGCAGGGGGGGGGGAGGCTCACATGGACAGAGGGTGGGAGCGGACAGGAAAGAGGCAGGGGGGGACGACCACAGGAACCGCCGGTAACTCACCGAGCAGCGTCACAAGGTAGACCAGGCAGACGGCGAGCATCCTAGCCGTGCCCCGAAGACGGCCGGCCATCCTTTCCTCGTCCTGCGCTGCACCGTACCGCGACGTCCGCTCCGTTCCACTCCGCTCCGCTTCTGACCGCGCTTCTTCGCAACTCTCTGCGAGTAAACACGAATAATTAGACGGGGCAGGCCTGGCGTTATCGTGGTCCCCAGTTCAGAAACCCCTGGGCGCCCCTCCCGGGACGAAACAGGGTCCTTTACTCGCGCGGTCCCCTCCACACACGCACGCACACACATGTACCCGCGCATCCGTAATAGAGGCGGAGGAAAAACGAGTATCGGTGCCCCGATACCGGACCTGCGGACTCTCTGCGCCGCCGTGGACTGTAAATCACATACGCACCGCGCGCGAAACGTATAATATCGTGATCGCTTGATAATACATCGTAGGACGATGATCGTCGTGTAAGGCTGCGAAGATGTGCGTGAAGAAAAGAGCCATTACGAGTGCGGAAGCCAGCCAATTTGTCCGATCTGGACTGACGAGTGCGCGCTATACCGAGTATCCCGGCTTCTTGACATTCTCCATAGTCCATATATCGGAAACGTGGCTTTTTTTCTCCACGAAAATTTCTTTGAGTCCCAGTCTTTTCCCCGATTATTTCCTCTTTCTTTTCTCGATCTATCCGCGTAACTGCACCGATGATTAGAGTTAAAGCGCCCGACTTAGGAATTCGCCGTCTTTTTCTATACACCGTCTAGTCTTATATACGATATGCGATAATAAAAACAAGGAGAATTTACTTACTTTCAAGTACAGGCGTGGATTTTGGCAGTACTTTAAATACGTCCTAGATTAGTCAGTCACCGTTTGATGAAAAAAATCTTTTGATAAAAAACTTTTCCCGGGTCGACGAGCGTAGAGGCGTCATCAAGGTCGCAGAGCAAACAGATTAGAATGACAATCTGATAGGATTCATAACGTGTGTCTGCGTGTCTATACTTGAAGGCTAAGTAAAGTTGATTCCAAAGTACAACACTGGCGCTTAAAATAAAATTTTGTTAAAGCACAGTCCAATCAGATCGGAGAAGACGACACGCTGATCGGGTCTCGTGTAACTGTTGGACGAAATGGCACGCTCGAGAACGAGATAATACGCGTCATGGGTCTACGAGGCGACTGGGTCTGCTGGGTCGAAAGCGACTACGTCAAACGAGATGTCGCCGTTCCGTCCGATGCAAATACCAACGAATGTCCCTGGAAGCGTTCTTATCAATTACCCGTGGCCTCTGAACCACGGGTGACCTCATCGACACCGTCGTTCAGCTGATGTCGAAATTCCGATACTCGGTCTCTTTGTCTAGATTCGCTTGCGACGCAGCACAGCCACTAAAGTGCCAATTAACTTCCGCTTATGCAAAGTAAATGACCTCTGTGAGTCGGCAAAGTGCACGTAAACAACGTGCATTAAATTAAACGAATAAGTGCAGATTTTAGACGTAATTTAATCGCAGACTGTAACGTGAAATTATGTGCTCCAACAATTTCTTATTAAAATATATAAATAAGTTTTTGTATCGCCAGTAATAATTCAACGGAATTGTTTGGTTTAAATCGACCCAACTGGCCACAATTAATTAAATCACAACGTTTCGGCCTGGGATTTAGGCCCTTCTCAAGTGACTGTCTGCAATCGATGATTAGATACATGAATCAAGAACTCTCCAATATAGATTCCATACAATAACCAATAAATAAAACTTGAAAGAAATTACCTATGTTAAAGTGGTTAAGATAACGTCAAATGAGGTAAGATATCTTAGCAAAAGCAATGTCATTTGTGTGTGCATTAGAATTGAAATTACAAAAGTCATAAGTAAACTAGCACAATTAACACACAACCTCTCACAATCAGACACGTCAAGCTGTTGTGGAAGCAGAAGATGAACTAATTGCTTAGTCTATAATAATAAAATACACTGTCAAACTAAGGATAAATAGGAAAAAAACAAATAATAGAGACAAAGGAATCTATGTGCTTTTGATAACTCTATCGTAAATCAGATTCAAATTTTCCATGTTTTTTTTCAAATTTATAGTATCTTTATATTTTTTAATAAAAAACATTTCTTATTAATTTCTCGTGCAAATAGTATAAAAATAGGAAAAGATTGATGTGTAAAATAATTTGTTAATTTCTTATTTTTATTATTTGATCTAATCTGAAGCATATTTATTAATTAGATATTGATACTCGTTCTCTCTCTCTCTCTCTCTCTCTCTCTCTCTCTCTCTCTCTCTCTCTCTCTCAGTCTCTCCTATTCATGCATTAGATTTTCTACGAATATATCTTTAATTCATGCGATTGATTCAAAAGTTAAAATTTGAGATGTCGATATATAGGGTGTCCAGTTTAGAGCATATTCCTTAAGATGGCACAGCGATCCATTTCCTAAAGAAACATAATATCTTATTGCGATAAAAATAAAATTTATTTAAATATTTTTCATAATCAAGTCTAAAGATTAATATGATTATCTTTAAAAAGTTTTGAAAGTAAAATATTATTTTAAAAGATAGATATTGAATGTGCTGGAAAAAGGCGCTAACTAGCGTTAAAACTGCGAGCTACTACTGTGAATCGATAAAATAACATTTGTCGGCAACTACAACTACCTATCATATTTGTATTAATTTCACATCGTACAAAGTTGTGAAATTAACAGTAGCGTGCTTAATATTAATCAAAACTTAAAGAGGAAGTAATTATTGCTAAATCTCCAATACCCGATTTAATAAATATTTTTGTAGTTAATCAGATATATAAATGCTTTTATACTAATCATCGCACATATAAAGAAACTCATTTTGAACTTGCGAGAGTTTTAAAAAAATTATAAATTAATAGATAATTCATATATATAGTCTTATTTAATAATTATCGATTAAAACAGAAATTTGTAGAAACTGTGGCTAACATAAAAATTTGATGGAGAACATATTGATAACTTTTAAAATTACCGTTATGTAAATTTTACTAAAATCTGGCAACATAAAATCATGCTTTTCGAACCGCTTCTATTTGTAATAATCGCTTTACATGATTCCATCGAAAATATACGAAGCTTTACATTTCGGTTATACATTGCAATTTTGTCATAAGTAATTTTGCGAATCCAATGTATGCCATTATTCCATTTGTTATTGCATGTTATAATACGCACATAAATAAATAAATTTATTAATTAGCTACTCAAATATACATAAATGAGCTGAAAGAGCGGAAATATCGATAGCATCAGATAATCAGCTCTTTTCATGCGTTATTTCTTCGGGGGACCAATGAGTGATATTTTTGCAGGAAGACAAGACAGGGCGAGAAGAAAAGTGAAATCTTACGCAATATTTGCGCGTTTATATAAGCTGTTTCAGAAGGGATGGCCGACATTTTAAGAGAGTGATTAACACGAAAATATCATTGTAAAGAGAAGTATATATATATGACAGTTACTAAAGATAGCAGGAACTAAAAGCAAAATGGTTTTATTAATTTCACCGATTACAAAGATTGAAGAACTGATTGCAAAATGTATTATTTAATCAAACGTATTAACTTAATTATTTCTTTTTTAAGCATATGTTAATGTAGTATTTTACAAGTTCTTTCATTTTGTATAAATGGCATTAAAAATTAAAATGAAAATTATTCCTGAAATTTCGTTGTATAACATTAACCTTCTTCGTCTTGTGTATCATAATTACGATATAACGACCATTCCAGATGAGATCTTCTTAGGAATGTAGAAGTCACGACACAAATATGAAAAACTTGTTTTCTGTTAAACGTGTGTGAAAGTATTCTTGTGATTTCGTTTTGACACTAATTGTGCGGCACGAATGCCACACTATAATTGTGTGCGATTTAAGGTATTAGCAATAATTTTTCGAACTGTCGCGGGCTTTCCTCCTGAAACATACTGTACAAACCTGCGGAAGTAACCGTTCCGAAGCCGCAACAAACGAACGAACCAACGAACGGGCGAATGAGCGAGCGCGAGCGCGCTAAATAATCATAACTCAGAGAGACATTTGTAACGCCAGCCTCTCGCTCGTATTTATCGCTGTTGTTGGACGGTTTGTTGCAGCAATAACGGTAATGGGCCTCCCCCGCCTCCGGCCTCTCGCACCACCTCCCGGCGTCTCCACCTCCGTCCCGACCCGGTATCTCTCTCTCTCTTTCTCTCTCGCCGACCACCCCTTGCCGAGCGATTTATCCTCGGGTAATTAGCACGGGTAATAATTAATGCGGCCGCGCATTGTGCTAATTATCAGCGAGAGAACCTTTTAAGAAATGAAAGAACATTCGAAATAAAACAGGGCGCCGCGAGGACGGTTAGGAGGAGGGCGAGGGGTGGACACGTCGGTAGCGGCGAAGAAGACCAGGAGAAGAGTATGAGAGGGTGGAAGAAAACGGACCAAAAAGAGAGGAGGAGGAACGAGGAGGAGGGAGCTCTTTGCGACAACTGCGCGTGTTTGTACAGGGTAACTTGATACTATTGAAACGGTTCAATTACAAATTCTATTAAAAATCTGCAATATAATAGGGAGAATGTTTGTCACAATGACAATTTCTGCCGACATAGATTGTATTCATGTAATTAATTTAAAAATAAATCCTTATTTGTTTATTATGATATTTTATGCCATGCAAAATTAATTCTTAATACTTAATTCTCAATCTACGATACGTTTAAAAATCTACAGAAAGTTTGATTTTCATTTTCAACTCCCTTCCGCGCGAATTGTAATAATCGTTATAAAATCTCTCCCACCACTGGAGGGTGAACTAAGCCGTTTGTTATTCCAGGAATTACAAAGGGAGGAAGGAAGATCTCTCTCGCGCGGAGATAAAACTCCAGTGTACAGTTCCTTCTGGAATTAACTTGCAATATTAAATAACTGTCGATCTTCTTTCTAATGCTTAAAAAATAATCCCGCGTGTTCCTAAATTGCCACGTTTGCACGGTCGAAAGGATACGAGGATGAGGCACAATCCTGGGGTATCCACGGGGCGTTTCGGCGGACTCGCGCGCGTGTTACATGCGGAGAAGAGAGAAAGGGGAGGGAAGTCCGTGCGGACTCGCGACAGCCAACAGAGTCGAGCAGCTATCCATCAGGCTGCTTTTGTCGCCCTAATGAGAGCTTGAATTATTCAACCTGGAGAGACTCTCTTCTCCCGTCCTTCCCCGGTTACCCCTAACGTCGATTCCCTTCTTCCGCGCCAAGGCGGCCGCCCATCCGCGACGCTCGTACGGGGCCTGCTCGCGCTTGCGACGCTTAAAAGTCCTTCATTCCTGTAAGTACATACGCGACCATTAATACGCCTCTCCTTCCGATTAATGACAAACTCGAAAACGGCTGCTGTGCCCAGAGGCGTATCTAGGGTATGGCAAGTATGGCACATGCCTTGGACGCTACTTGAAGGGGGGAGGGCAATTTTTATTAACCTGGTACGGCCCAACGTCCTTCCTCAAGCACGGTAGACATTAATGTATATAAAAGCTAAAACAGCAGTCTAACAAGTTGCTACCTAAATTTAAAAAGATTAAAAAGCTTGACTTGTATTTTTGAGCTGATATTATGGTAAGTTAAAAGATGTGTCATGTGTGTTTGGACAGGGGCGCAATTTCAGTGCTTGCCATAAGAGCTATTTTAGATACGCCTCTGGCTGTGCCTAAAGTCTAAAGCCCGTGACACATACAAAAACGTAAGCATGTAAGACGTAAACAGTAAGGAAAACAACATTTTTTATTTGCTACTGCTTACGTTATTGGCTTACTGCTTGATTACGATTGGTCGATTTAGAGCCATGGCATACAAAAAAACGTACGCAGCAAGACTTAAACTTAAGCAAATCGACCAATCACAATCGAGACTTAAGAACGCCACCTTAAAACTCGAAACTTATGATTGGTCGATTCGCTTAAGTTTAAGTTTTACTGCGTACGTTTTTTCGCGTGCCATGGCCCTTACTTATTGCCCAAACAGCACAGGATATCCTATGGACATCCGTTTTGTGTCCATTTCTTGTCGGGATATTCATGGACTTTATAAAGATATCCATAGGATATACATTTGTGGATATATAGGAATATCCCAAAATAGACAAGTTTATATGTCCATATATAATATCTACTATATCCGCGAGCAGTATCACCACCAGATGGACGTGGAGTTCTCGTATTTCTCGTAAGTAAAAAACCATACAAGATGGAATAAAAGACGGAGCATTATAAAAGTCTTCACCCATGTTTTAACGAAATGGTTTTTTGAAGACGAGTCCCTAAAATTGGGCTCCAAGGTGTGAAAGTAAATGAGATGTATTTTGACAATACAATTTCGTTCAGTTCTAAAGTTAATGCAGATACTTGATATTCTTGATGGTTATATCAGTTATATATAACAAAATGTATTGATATAGCTTTTATCACGTCCACTAATTTCATAAACGGATATACCATGGATGTCCATAGAATGTCTGAAGGACGTAAAACGGATGGCCTTACGGATATCCTCAATATCCTTAAAGGGCGTCTTATGAATGTCCTTCGGATGTCCGTGTGCTGTCTGGGTGCTTACGTTTTACTGCCCAAATAGCAAAGAGAATCCAAAAAGAATTCTTTTTGAATTCCCGAATTATGAAATGAATTCTTTTAGATCCCATTTTCGTTCTAAAAATACTCTTAAGAATTCAAAAAGAATTCATTTTTATGTCACCCATTCTGAGTCCCTTTTCAGATATAAAAGGAATTCTTTTTATACTCTATAAGAATACTATTTGAAAGGAATTCTTTTTGAGTTCGTTTCGAATAGATAACGCTAATTCATAAAGAATTTAAAAAAGTGAATCCTTTTTGAATTCATAACGATTACCCGTGCTATCTGGGTGTTTGCGTTTTTGTATGTGCCACCGGCCTAAGAGAGATCAATTCGAGCTTAAGCGGTGCCTAAACAGCACCATCATGTAAATATGATAATTATAGTAGATCGTGTCGTTTAACTATAATTATAATGCGTGATAATATATAAAGATAATAATTATGCAATATGATATACCACAAGATCGAAAATGATATTTTTATAACACTATCGAAAATCTGCGTCTCTTCAAATTATTCTGCCTGTCTCGTTGTCATAATATTGAATTTTTCATGGAAGGCAGCGCTTTAATTACAATTAACATATACATGAATTCGCGCGCGAAATCTATCAGAATATTTTTAACTCTCAAACGCGCGTAGTGTTACCGATCTGGTGGCATAATATTCATATGCATAACTTTTACGCGGCTCTCACTCTCCTTCATTCCATTTAAATTTACCCGTTATACGCTGAAATGTACAAATATCGTTTTTAATGGCGAATATTTCGTACGTTTGTACCGGCTTCGGTTCGGTGGCAAAACATTAAACGCAATCAAATGAAAATGTGATATCAAAATAACGTGATGGAATTTCTCTGTGAAATGCATTAATAAGCGTTAATAATCATATAAATGCCGTCAAGATATTATATTTTGGTCTAAGCAACGAAATAGCTTGATGGACGTCGAATGAAATCATGCGTGTATCTTCTTGTGGTAAGCTGTATTTTCAGGGTTTTTTTATAATTTCATGAGACTTCCAGATGTAATTTTTTAATCAACCAGAGAGAGAGAGAGAGAGAGAGAGAGAGAGAGAGAGAGAGAGATTGATCTTTATTAGCTTTCTCAGCTA